>LT649242.1:49219-75058 GCA_900128395.1 Stramenopiles sp. TOSAG23-2 | reverse complement strand
AGGTATTTTGGCGGGGGGGGGAAGGGGGGAGGGGGCGTCGTGTTTTTCCAGGTGGCCCATGTTGATCGCAAACTATTTGTTTAATATAACATACGACCACTTTTGTGGTCAATAATGTCTTCAATATTAAAATTATAATAAATATCTAATCTAGGTCCTAGACTAGTCTGCGTCGTCAGACTCTTTCCGGGAAGAAAGACCTAGACTTTTCAAAGAAAATAATAAATATCCATATTTACAATACTTGAATTAAACACTTTTGTGGTCAATAATAATGTCTTCAATAATATTAAAATTATAATAAATATCTAATCTAGGTCCTAGACTTTTCAAAGAAAATAATAAATATCCATATTTACAATACTTGAATTAAAGAAGAAGAAGAAGACCGACCGGGGTAATAAATTTATTGAAAAAATTGCTTCAGTTTATTAGAATAAAAAAGATACACATCATAGACGACAACACACATAGCTCATATACATCTATATATTATATATAAATATCGTTAAAATGCATTGGACTATGATACCTTTTTTGATAATTATCATTTTATTACAAACGAATTGTATTATTGCTTCCCAGCAATATCGATGGATACATGGTAGGTATGTATCTGTTGCTATTTTAAATAATAATAATTCAGAGGACTGTATTGTTACCAATGCACCTTATAACGCGCAAGGAAATGGAAAAACAAATACGACTGATGCTATTCAACGTGCAATTGATGATCCTAATTGTGGAAAAATTGTCATACCATCTCCAGGTACTTTTCTTATTGCTGCTTTGAGGCTTACAAGAAGTAATATTGAACTTCACATTCAACAAGGCGCAACATTAAAAATTTCAAACGAACGTGATAAATGGCCTGGAACAGCAAATATAATTCAAGCAACAAATGTAAGTCATGTTGCTATTACAGGTGGTGGGACAATTGATGGGCAAGGTCTTGTTTGGTGGCAACATCGCGAGGACTTCAGACCTCATATGGTACAATTTACACAAGTTAAAAATGGAATCTTGTTGGATACTTTGTATTTAAATGCCCCAAATCATGTATTGGAATTATTTTGTGATAATTGTGAACTCGCACATATTAAAGTATTTAATCCTCCATCAACTGGAAAAGCATGTGAACATGATAATACATGTAGCCACAATACCGATGCAGTAGATATTCATGGAACTCCCTTTTACGTACATAATGTGAATTTTACAACAGGAGATGATAATATTGCTAGTCATGCTAATCATACACTTGTAGAAGATTCGTTTTTTGGAACTGGCCATGGTGCAAGTATAGGCTCATTGTGTGGTTCCTATTTAACAAATATTACATTTAGGAATATAACATTTCATGGAACGACATGTGGAGCAAGGATTAAATCTCATCCCAAATGCTCTGGTCATGTATGGGATGTAACATATGAAAATTTAACAATGTACAATGTGAACCAGGCAATTGACTTGACTCAATTTTATGATGGCACTGGCCCATCGACGTACTTATTTGAACGTATTGTATTTAAAGATGTTTTGGTGGTTGGAGGACGTTCTGCAAAATTTCCATCAGAAAGTGGAAGTAATAGTGACGATGATGCTATGGTTGATTTTGATTGCGACAACCATTACGATGGAAAAGCAAATTGTTATGTTGCATTGGACAATTTAAAATTTATTGGATTTAATAATAATGAGGAAAATAAAATTACAATGAGCTGCAAAGGGGTGCGTGGAACTACAAAGAAAATCGATGGAATTAATGATTGTTTAAAAAAAGAATAGAGCTTTTAAATTTGATGTGTGTATACCATACTTCGTACCATATACGAACTCGTATTTTTTTTTATCATATATATGTTAATTACGATTTTCATTGGTACTCGCGTTTATAAAATCGAAGAGGAAGAATAAATTTATTTTTAAATGCTACACCCAAAAGAAAAAACAAACCAATTTTAACGCGTGAGAAAACACAAGTGTGTAACATGTGTGTGTGTGTGCGCGTAAAAAATAAAAAAAATAAAAATTAAAAAATATAGTGTATATGTGTGGTAAATTTTTCTCGTTTTTTTTAAATTTTCAATTAAAACACTCATGAATTTTACCCTTCTCTGAGAGATGATATTTTTATATAAATGAAATTTCAATCCTGTAAAAGTTTATAATGCAAATTCAGACACACGCGACTGAAACCTGGACAAAATCCTGGACATGTTACTAGAAGTTGACCATTATCGTCATCAAATTTATTTCCTTTACCTCCATAAAAACGCAATAATCGAAGTATATGATCTTTAAATTCGGAACTGTTGGAAAAATAAACATAATCAACAGGGGTAAATTTTCGACGTAAAGTCCTACAATTGATGTCATAATGTTTCTTAAGCATTCGATCCAATAATATCATTATTGTATTCATATTTCTTTTAGAATACATTGCTGCAAAATGAAGGGAATTTCTACCTCCTTCAGTTTGAATAGTAGGATCTGCACCATGTTCCAATAAATATTTCACGATTTCATCGTATTCATATTTAGCAGCTTTCATTAATGCTGTACGATTGAAGCATTTTGTTGTTTTGCCTTTCCGGTTTATCATTTCTTGCACTGTAATCCCAGACGTATGTTGATCATGATACATAACAAACAATTTAACATCTGCAAAACGACCCTTTTCACATGCAACTACAAATGGATCGGGTGCTCCCATCAACGTCGGAGGAAATTCTTTCTTGTATTCATTTGTCAGAAAATCAATCACATCATGCTTCTTGCAATCATTTTGAATTAAATAAGCGACAATATCATGGTGTTCATTGTATGCAGCTGCCACTATCGGTGGCATTATATAACCATGGCTATTTTTACCTGGCTCTATAACCATAGCATAAACATTACTATCAGCACCATGAACACGTTTGTAACCTTTAATGAAAAGTTTGACATCCACAAAACGTCCTTTTTCGCACGCAACAACGAATGGACTTGGTCTTCCTCTTGGCGTAATTGGAAATTCATTACGATATTCCTCCATCAGTTCAAGTGGATCTTTTTCAGCACGTATTACCAAGCCTAAATCCCAATCAGGTTCGATAGAACTTTTGTGATCTCTGTTCACCGTGCTAAATTCAATAGCAGCTTGTTGCGAATCACTATTAGCAATACCACACGTAATGGTTCCTTCTTCTACAATATCACTATCATTTTCGTCATCTTCTCCTGATGATGAATATATTCCAGATGGCAAATAAAGTAATGGAGATTTTTCGAGGTCATTGTTGTTGTCCTCGTTGTTGTTGTTGTTGTTGTTGTTGTTGTCGGCGCTTAAACGATAATTTCCAAACATTAGCTTTCGATTCGATTCATTTATCATTTGCATACCAAGATTAAAATATTGAGAATCACGCAAATTTAAATCAATAACATTGAATGAAGTGATATTGGATACTAAACTTGTAGGGCATTTCTTTAACAAATTGCCAATTTTATCTTTGTATTTGACGTCAGTAACAATTACCGTCGGTATTTTATATTTTATAGCCCATTGTATTTCTTTACGACACCAATCTCGGGTAAAATATAATTTGCTCAGAACAAGTACGAATGTTTTAGAATTTTTAACTCCTTCTTCCATTGCATCGGCATCCCTTGCTTTCATATACACATCTAGCCAACATTTTTTTCGTAGTGCCCATGGCAGATGCAGTGTCATGGATGAATATATTTTTTCAGCAATTATGCTTGCATCAACCGTTGCATATGAAATAAAATAATCCCAATGACCAGGTTGATTCATAATTGATTGTTCATTTCCCATTTTGTTAAAAAATACAAATGAATTATGTTTTACTTTCTCCCTATTACTGTTCGATGAAGTTCATATGATAGATGATATACGTTTTCTTGGTTGTTTTTTGTTATACATATATTTGTGGTAAAAAGTTATATATATTAGTCCTGTGTATTAGTAAATATCTATAAAATAGTCCTATAATATTTTTAACATGCTTTTAACGTTGTATGATCATCATTTTAATTATTTGTGATCTTCTAAAAAATGTTGGTCCTTGAACAGTCGCCGAACATAAACACGAAGTTCTAAATTAGACTAATAAAATATTATACTGAAATTCTTCCTATATATATGGCAAATAATTAATCGAGACGTTACTAAGTTTTCAAAATTTCAGTGTAAATTGAACTATGAAATGTAAATTGTGTGATGGACTACACGGTATCATCAACATATATTATACAACTGTGTTATATAAGAAACATCACAAGAGTAAACGATACAAATCCAGAAGATAGAACGAGATAGCAAACTATAATAAATATAAGAATAATAATATTTCCACATTTTTGTTTCTTTGTTGTCTGTTTTTTTATTTATTTTTTCTTTTGATAAGATTTAGAAATTCTATTGGTAAATTAAAAAATAAGAACCAATATGGCTGCGAATGTAGATGCGTCTATATCGGAAGGTGCGAATTTAATTAAACAGCGACAATATCATGCTGCAATTGCATTGTTGGAAAAGGTAGCACAAGAAAATAATAGTAAATCACAAGAAGAACGAGCAAAGCGATTTGCAGAAAAAGCAATGCAACATTTGTCTTCAGATCCATATCAAGCTTTAAATTTACCAAAACGTAGTAGTCGGAAAGATGTTAAAAAAACATATAGGAAACTTGCTTTGAAATATCATCCAGATAAGAATAAATATACAGCTGATTTATTTAAAGTTATTAGCGGTGCATATGATAAATTAAAGGATAAACCAACACCAAAAAAAGGACAAGCATTTTCAAAGCCAGCACCACCACCTAGAAGAAGTTCTAGACGTTCAAATAGCAGTACCAGTAATAGTAGCAGCAGCAGCACCAGTAACAATAGCAATCATCACTATGCAAAATATAAAAATGCGAAAGCATCTAATAACGCACCACCTCCTCCACCTCGGCCAAAATATTATGCAAAATATCATCATTCAAACAATGGACAGCACCCAAACGAACCAAAGAAACCGTCATTTTTTCGACCTGCAAATGAAGCCCGCCCTGCTGGCACTTCTTCTAAACATAGTTACAATAGTGGGACAACGTCATCTGCATACCCACGTCCACCATGGCGTAATAAGCCAAAAACTTCAACATACGATGATAAACCAAAAAGTGCAAGAGCAGGATATTCAACATATGATGATAAACCAAAAAGTGCAAGGGCTGGATATACAAATACAAGTTATGATTATTATACAAATATGCCAAATAGTGCACGAAGTGGTTATGAAGAGAGTAAAAAAAATGCAAAAAAAGAAAGAACAAAACCAAAACGAGCTCGTGATATGCCTGGGTTTCCTGAAAGAAAGCCAGACTATACTCGTAGTAAAAATAGTAGTAGTAGTAGTAGTAGCAGCAGCAACAGTGAAAAATATCCATATTCAACGAAATATAATAAACAATATCAAAAAGAAAAATATAACGGTGGTACGCAAAAGCCAACACCAACACCAGATACATTTGATGGTATTAATAGTGAGGATTTCCATCGTGCAGAAGAAGCAATGAAGCAATTTTGGGAAACAGGGGAGTTTCCATTTTCATTCGCTAAAAATGACCCAGCAAAAGCTGCTGATATATTTGCAAAAATGTTTCAACAACAAACACCAGAGCAAAGGACTGCATTTAAAAATGCTTTTGCTAAGAAATTTAATAATGTCAAAGCAACAAATGCATGGATGGGAGTGAACCAACCACGTGTATGGCGACAACGACCGAAAGAAGACCCGCCATTGAAAAGAGCGACGAATGTCTTTAATGGTGTAAACAAACCAACCTCAGGTCGCTCATCAACTGGTGGACTACCAACGCCACGCGTTACTGGATTGCAAATGCATGAAGCGGCAGATAATTCCGTCGTATTGTTATGGAATACAGTATGCCAAGGTGTTAGTGAAGGTTTAACGAATGTATTGTACGAATTGCAATTTAGAGAATTTGGGGCAAAGCATTGGTCTGTCAGTTCAGATACGATTCGTACTACGACAGTTAGAAAGAAAGGTTTAAAGCCAGGTACAAGGTATGAATTTAGAGTACGAGCACGAGCATGTGGAAAAGAAGGTACATTTAGTCAATCTATTGCAGTGAGAACTGAAAGTGGTATACCATCCCCGCCTCATATTGATAATATTTTAGAGGTAAAAAGCACCTCTGTACGTATCACATGGAGTTGCAAAGAATGCAATGGTGCTGCTGTACGACAATATGAATTGCAATGGCGTCATGTTGGTAGCATTAACTGGCAAACGGCATCAGCTACATTGAAAGGTACAGATTGTCGAAAAAAGAATTTATTATCAAATCGTAGATATGAATTTCGCGTGCGTGCTATGAATCGCGTTGGGTGGAGTGGTTGGAGTGGTGCAGTTGGATGTTCCACTACCATAGAAGATCCTACTGAAAATGTTAAAAAAAACGTTGAAGAGAAAAAGGAGGAAAAACGCAGTAATACTACTTCATCAAACAAAAGTAATAGTAATGTAGATAAAAACGACAAAAATAAAAGCTCGGAAGATAAATTAGCCGAATGGATACGTTTAAAGAAAAAAGAACAACTTGAAAAAGAAAAACTTGCAGAAAAAAAGAAACGTTTGGAACGTTTAGAAAAAGAAGAAAAGGAACAAAAAATGAAAGAAGAAGAAGAAACAAAGAAAGAGAGCGGAAATGATGTTACTGCTACTACTACAACCCAAAACCAGAATATGTCTACTCCTAAAAAACAAAATAAAAATAATAAAACCGTATTACCAACGGAATATTACGAAATGATCGATGCTGATGGTAATACGTATTATTGGAATGCAGTAACAGGTAGTGATTGGAACCCACCAACATGGTTAGATTGTTTTGATGAAAATCATAATATTTATTATGAAAATACGGAAACAGGTGAAAGTGTTTGGGAATGTCCACTGGATTTTATCAATATTATAAGAAATGATGATGGTATGCCATTTGATGATGGTAATATAGGGGATCAATTTGTAGATGAAAATGATGAAAATGATGATTACAATATTGAAAGTCCATTGGACGATGTATTGTTTAGTCCTGGGGAGAAGAAAATGATGGAAAGTATCTATGTAGAAACATCAGGTAGTAATGCATCACCATTTGCTAAACAAGCTATGAAAAATGCTATGAATAAAACAAAAATGAAAAAGTCTAGTTTACGACATTCATTTAAACCCCCAAATGCAACGAATAACAGTGTTTCTTAGAGCGAGTACGTATGATATCGAAAAATATTTTTTTTACATTTTTAGTTAATATCATAGTAAAAAATTACGATTCGTATTTTATTTACACTATCATATATCATAAAGTATTATAATACTCATAAAAAAAACTACGAGAGAAGAGTATTTTTTTTTAAAACTTGTACATCATCATGAAAAACGAGCACACATGTTATGTGTACTCTTTGTATTATTTTACGAAAGTATCATCTACTTCGTAGAGATTTTAATGTAAGAGATGTCGTGTGATGTCGTTCCTAATAATATGAACTACGAGTATCATTTATCAATATGAACCCCCCTCTCTTCTCTTTTTATATGCGTATCATACATAATATGATATCATTATAAAATGAAATAAAATATACGAGTATAATATTCATCATCGACTATGATACAAACCTAAAGGTACTACTTCCTCATTACCGCCAGTCTTATTATTTTTATCAGTATCATTTAATGCCATTTCTTGTTGGATTTTCATTAGATTAGCTACATCGCCTTTCACTGAAGATACTACTCTCGCCAAAGCTCGAACTTGTGTTCTTAGAGATATCAAACTATTCTGCATTAATTTCTGTTCTTTTCCAATTTGTTTCATACTATCTTTCATAATAAGTCTTTCCTCTGCATATATAGCATCTTTTTTTTGATATTGTTTTTTATGATACACATCGTGCTCATTTAATAATAACCCTGCTCGCCCACCACCACCATTTACAAACGAGCTTTTTTTCAAATAATCCTGGACTTCACTTTGTATTACTTTACTGATTTTATCGTTTAATGAGTCATTGAATTTATTAAATAATTTATCTTGAGACCTTAATGATATTAAATCAACACGATCCACAATCATTTTTTCCAGTCGATGAAATAAACGCGCTTCAACTTGTTCTATAATATATTCTACATTTATTTTAGGTGCATTGCTATTTCCACTCTTATCACTATTATTATCAATAGGTGATATATCACCAAGTCCATTATTATTATTATTATTATTATTATTATTATTATTATTATTATTGTTACGGCTGATTTTTGCTTGACGTTTAATCTCTTTATCAACTTTTAAATATATATTATTTAATTTTTTTAATTGTTGACTTGAATGATCTATTTTAGTATTGAATTCACTTTTGATTGGATCAATAGTAGATAATAAAAATGTATCCATTTCATTTCTAGTTGGATATAGCTTCAATTTCTGTTCTAGGGAAATATTCGTATTACTAATCAAAGCATTTGTTTCCTTTAATTGTTGTATGGATGATAATATTCGTAAATGATCTTCTTCTCTTAAAAATGCAACTCCACGTAATTTATTGGTTTCGATACGTGTACGGCTAACGTCTTCTTCTATACGTTCTATTCTATTATCAAGCTCACGCCTAAGCAAATGCAACGATCTATCTAATTGGTATTTTATATCATCTAGCTGCACGTTACGTCTATATTTTTGTTGTTGCATGGTATGTGGCATAGCTTGATAAAAATATTCATGTGAAGTAGTTGCTGGTGGAGACGGTGGTATGTAGTTAGAACTATATTGTTGTTGTTGTTGTTGCAATGGTGAATAGCTTGATGGTGATCTTTGTGAGGTTTCACTTAGTGGCGAATGAAAGGAGCGATATACTTCTTCACGACCCGTTCTTAATATATTTGATGTGTTTTGTACTACATCATTTGCAAATGCATTCTGACTATTGCTGCTGCTGCTGTTATTATTATTATTGTTATTATTATTTTGAACAACAGTTGTTGGTGTTGATGGCCGTTGATTATTATTATTATTATTATTATTTACTGTTTCACTACTAGTATTTACTTCTACTACATTAGTAGTTACTAAATGATTTGTTTGCTCCATCTTTATATATGGTTTTGTATGCGTATTGATCTTCCTAATTGCAAGTAAATAAATAAAGACGACGATATAGACATGTAACGATTTCCTTTTCGACATTCTTTTTATAAACAACTTTTCAATTTGTTTGTTTTTAAATACACAAAAAACAAAAATATTATTATATTATTGTGTATGTATGTAAAAAAAACAAAAGTATATATATCTATTCCATGTTAAGGTATTATTACTAATGCTAGCTACCTGGTAATAGTAGTAGTATTGCAAGGATGGAACCGAAAGAAAGCCCTCTTAACTTATATTTTTGTATTATCATGAAAGTGATTTGATAAGTCGCTTTAAAACCCAAGAGATTGTCTGTACATGCGTTTGTGAGACACGACTCTACAGAGGTTGTCAGAGTGTTCTTTATATTATATATATATATATTTTTTTTTTAAACAAAACTGTGTTTTTATATTTAAATTGAAATATAATAAAATATTTTTTCTTAATTTTTTAGTTCATGTTATAAACACGTGGATGTATCTCCATATATTGTGTTAATGTATTGAGAAATTTTTATTGTCGTGTAAATGACACATGACAATTTCACGGTTTCTTTTATTTTAAATAATCATTTTAGAAATCACAAGCACATATTTTGAAATATATATATAAAATATATATATCATGTACGTGTGTGTATATATATATATATATGCAGTATTTTCATTATATATAAAATCGATAATACAGAAATTGAAGCGGTTTAATGTTTATTTCACCAGCTATTTCTTTCTATATATGTTATATATATGTAAATGAAATAAACAAGTTTCGAAGACAGACGACACACAACTTTCGATATGCCTTTATATAAAAAAAAAAATTCATTTATTTCTTTCTTGCTTCGAATTTGGCTTTCTCAATGTCATAAATTTTCTTTAAGCGTTGCGCTTCGCTTTGGTATTTCACTTTCGAGCTATCTGCTAAGTTTCTCCATTCCTGACCTAAAATTTTTGCAACGTCTGTTACTTTTGCATCTGGTTGATCTTGTTTAATTGCTGGACGGCGGTCTTTAGCAAATAAAAAGAATGCAGTTGGGGAACGTTTTGGTCCACTGTTTGCTTTTTTATTTGCTAAATATTTTTCTTTGATTTTTTCGTATTTTCTTTTCTCAATTTCAGCTTGTGCGTAAAATTCGTTCTTTTCGTGCTCTCTTAAGTTTCTCCATTCTTCACCTAATGCTTTTGCAACATGTGTAACACTTGCACCTGGTGCAGCACGTTTAATGTGTTGACGTCTGGTAGCAGCAAATAAAAAGAATGCAGTTGGTGGACGTTTTGGTGCATTAGGATCTTTTTTTTGTCCTTTTTTACGTTGTGCAGTACGTGGCATGATTTGTAATTTGTTTTTGTTTTTTGTTTTTGTGTGTTTCGACAATAAAGTGTAATGTAATTCTCTTCGTTGTATTTTAAGTTTGTTGGATTGTATCTCTCTCTCTCTCTCTTGTTACTTTGAATTGTCTCTACAGAACATCTATTTTTTATAGAAAGAAGGGTTGTTTTATGTGTTGAATTGATTTTTATTTCTTCTTTTTAGAAGAAATATTTAATGCTATTCCCATGTTACTTGGTAATGGCAGTTATAATACGTAAATAGCATACGAAATATAAAAAACCTGTATTTCCAATAGCATGGGGATAGTGGGTATAATACGATCGAAAAATTTGAATTTACATCCAAGCACACAATGATTGATTTAAACAACATTTTAGCCTCCAAAATCTAAAAATATTCTAATAATTGATATTCTAATTTCCCTTTCAAGTATAAATTATTGGTATTTGATAGCTGGATATTATTTGTTTGTGTGTTTATTCATTGCTATCCACGTATAATAGACATACCATTGTGTAATATATTTTATTTTGATAGATAAATTTAGTATATAATAAGTACGAAGGATCAATCTCAATTTCAATGCCAAGCTAAACCCTGATGGGAACCCTTCTCCGGTTGTTTTTTCCATGAAAAACAACCTTAAAACAACAACAGGCGCGGGCGGCCAAAATAAATCAATCAATCAATCAATCACTTACACTTTTTACAAAAAAGAAATGGAGATTGTGAATGGAGATTGTGAATGGAGATTGTGAATGGAGATATGATATATTATATTATATTATATTTATATACATTTGTAAGAGATAGATAACTTTTCCTCTTCTTTTTTCTTTTTCTTTTTCTTTTTCTTGTGGTTGTATATTCACTTAGTCGTTCTTCTGTTTTTAAATTTTTAGTTACATAACATGAAGAGATAGATAACTTTTCCTCTTCTTTTTTCTTTTTCTTTTTGTTGTTGTTGTTGTTGTATATTCACTTAGTCGTTCTTCTGTTTTTAAATTTTTAGTTACATAACATGGTGAAACGAAAAAAAGGTACGAAACGAGATAAAAATGCACCGAAACGTCCACCTACTGCATTTTTTTTATTTTGCAAAGAGAGGCGTGAACATGTACGAGATCAAATAAAGAAAGAAGATCCAAAAAGTGGTGTGGTCGAAGTTGCAAGAAAACTTGGTGAGATATGGAGAAGTTTATCAGAGCAGGATAAAGACAAATATGTGAAATTAGCTGTTATTGAAAAAGGTAAATATGATCTGGTGAGAGCAAAATATTTAAAAATGAAAGCTGCTGAAAGTGGACCAAAACGACCACCAACTTCCTTTTTTTTATTTGCCAAAGAGCGCCGTCCAAAAATTAAAGAATATACTCCAGATTTCTCCGTAATACAGGTTGCACAAATTTTAGGCGAGGAATGGAGAAATATGGATGATAGTACAAGAGCAAAATACCAAACAAAATCACTTCAATTGAAAAAAGAATATGACATTGCAAAAATAAAATGGTTAAAAAAAGTTAAAAAATCAACACTTTGAAAAAAAAAATAAAATTTAAAATTTACATGGAGCAAAAAAGATTAACACGAGAGAGAGAGAGAGAGAGATTGAAGAGTGTAATATTTGAGAATGATACGAGTATATATTACGCGTAATATTATATATATATCATTTTACTCGTATCAACACTTTGAAAAAAAAAATAAAATTTAAAATTTACATGGAGCAAAAAAGATTAACACACGAGAGAGAGAGAGAGAGAGATTGAAGAGTGTAATATTTGAGAATGATACGAGTATATATTACGCGTAATATTATATATATATCATTTTACTCGTATCAAATACTGACACGCACACTCTTTTGTTCGTACTTTTGTACTCGTACGTTCGTGTATAATTTAATTTATGCGCATAAAAATTTATTTTTTGATTTTTACTCACACACACATGTAAAATATTATATATATGCATAATTCCTACTCTCCAAAAGAATTATGTTTTAATACACACACACACATCATATAAATAATATGGTGGGAAATATATATATATATACTTTTTTACTCACACACACATGTAAAATATTAATATATATATATGCATAATTCCTACTCTCCAAAAGAATTATGTTAATACACACACACACATCATATAAATAATATGGTGGGAAATATATATATATATGCATAATATACATATCCACTTTGATCACACACATATCATATAATCACTTCCTCTTCTACAGGTACTTCGAATTCTATATCATCTAAATTACCAATCCATTCCTCCATTGCACTTAAGCGCTTCATATTTTGAACACTAGTTGCATTTAACATAGAAGTGTTTCGTCTATTATGACTATTTGTCATTGTTTGGCAATAAACAGCTTCATGTATAAACAAAAAACGCTTAAATTTACGATCTCTAATTGCAGTATAAATAGACGCTGAAAATAAAAAACACAAGGACGTATAAATACTTAGTTCAAGACTACATTGAGTAACCGTTAAACCTGGTATTAGATAACAAGTATTCCAAAGAAAACCAGCGCCGATGGCAGATTGCAACATAGTTATTCCACCAAGTACAGCAACCATTCCAACTAAAAATGGTGATTTTACAATCAATGAATCCATTGATAGAAAAAGTAATACTTGGATAAGAAATACTAAGGATTGAATTATATTAGTAACTTTTTCAGCATCTGTAAACGTTCCATAACCAATTTCTTTCACAATTGTATTAACAGTGCTATTGCCAGTTATATTTTGTATAACTATTGTGCAATCTTTGTTTGTACAACTTGGAAAACCACCTAAAGTATGTGGCCAATATAAGTATACATATAAAATTAAATGTGATAAACAGTATAAACATGACATGAACATATGCCGTTCCTTCAATAGTAATATCATTGAATCGAAACTGAAATTATCACTATACAATGACAGGAAAGACCCAAAAGTAATGATGAAAAATACATAATACAAAACGTGAAGTGTAGCCTTAGTGGAAGGTTCAATTCCATATATATTGCTTATATCAGCGCCTAAAATATAAAATACAAGAGCCAATATCGAAACTAAAATAACAACAAGCTGTTTCGTGTTATATTGTTTGCGAAATTTACTAAAATTTTCCACACTTTCTAAATTCATCTCTTTTAAATCTGATCTAAATTTTCTTTTAATGATCCAAACAAATTGTTTCCTATCTGTATCTTTTATTATTATTAGTAAACCATCAAACATTATTCCAAATAAACTCGAATAAATTGTACGAATATATGTATTGTATCGCACATTAAAAATGAGTGGATTGGATATGTCATTTACTTCCTTAACAAATTGTTTCCTATCTGTATCTTTTATTATTATTAGTAAACCATCAAACATTATTCCAAATAAACTCGAATAAATTGTACGAATATATGTATTGTATCGCACATTAAAAATGAGTGGATTGGATATGTCATTTACTTCCTTATTTATCAAGGACCGTATCCATGTATAAAACATTACACATGTAAATGAAAGAACCCAAATTCTTAAAATTGGATGACTGTAACGTATGGTCAAAATATCTTGAAATATTAATGCCAAACCCAATACAAATATTGCTATACCATCTAGCATCGAAGAAAAAGGTGCTCCATTACACATGTAAATGAAAGAACCCAAATTCTTAAAATTGGATGACTGTAACGTATGGTCAAAATATCTTGAAATATTAATGCCAAACCCAATACAAATATTGCTATACCATCTAGCATCGAAGAAAAAGGTGCTCCATATATACAGGCTAAAAAACCAAAAAGAAGGCGTAGTGATAATAAAAACATAATTCTCCAAGTTCTGCCTAAACTCATCAATAATTTAAAAATTGTATTTGAATATTTTGCATAACGAAAAGTAAAAATGATCGAAATCGTTGCCATCACTATTAAAAATGATAGTATCACATAAAATGTAGTAATTACAACATGCAATAAATTGCTGGCATTTCCACCTGCTCTATAAGCTTCTTCTACATGCGTAAGTACAATCGATGAGAGAAAATAAATAAATCCAAGCAATGTTGTTGAAACCTGCAACGTATCAAACCATAACATATTCGATTTTTCTATATCCGTATATCGTAGTGCAATTTTACTAGTCCTGACTCTACGAGTCCCATCTGAATCAAGATCAGAAACAATGATACTGTTTCTATGTTTTCTCGCAACTGTACCCAACGGCGAATGACCGACTGTTGCTCGATTTTGATGTCTTTCCAGCATTTTTATGAATCGTTCTTCAATATTGTCATGCGAGCTGTCCTTTATATTATTATGCGAAAGGCCATGTCCTGACAAAATAGTTGACAATCTCTTTTTCACATTCTTAATACTGAAAGTCTCTTTTAGACTCATCTCGTTTTTCACATTCTTAATACTGAAAGTCTCTTTTAGACTCATCTCGACATTAAAACCATTCAGAAGACTCTGTTTGGATGTTGTAAGTGATACTTTCTAGATATAAATACATGTATGTCGATTCAGTAAGTTTCTATCTGTCTATCTATGGATGTTGTAAGTGATACTTTCTAGATATAAATACATGTATGTCGATTCAGTAAGTTTCTATCTGTCTATCTATCTAATATATATCTAAAACATTTTTATTATGAATTTGTACGACGAGTGTGCCCAATTTAGTCTGCTGTGCTGTGTCCCCACCCTAGCAGTCCCACTCCCAATGGTATTTCCTTCGTAGAGAGTGACGGCTCCCGTGGTAATAATAAATACCAAAAATAAAGTCAACATCGTAAGCCTATTTGTATGCTATGACATATTTTATTTTCACCGTCCTTTCGTGCTTTTTTCCTACAAACTCCTTAAACTCCTAAAAACTTGAAGGGAGCCTATCAAATGTTGAATAATTGTACTAAAATAGAATTATTTCGTATACTTTTGAGAAAATGATAAAAAAATCATTTTTGGAATTTTATTCTAGAAAATAAGGTACAGTATTCGCTACGAATATTCTGCAAGAATAATGTTTTTGGTACTTATATTGGAACATTTTACCTCCTATTTAAGTTGTCCGAATTCGATAAGAATATTTCGATAGAATAATAACATTTATAGTTAAATCAACCATTTTCATCTCCTATCCCATCATGCTACCCTCAAACACAAATACGCTCAATGGTAATCCCATTCTAAATGTGGAACAATACAAAAGATACCTAGCACTTCATAATATTTATTATTATTTTTATAAAATATTAATTATTATTAATGAATGATGTACTACAATATATTCTTCCGCAACACACACCAACCCAATCGCTAGACGTGCCGTGATATTTTTCCAACCGAGTGAAAAAATCATCCAACCTTTGTAGAAACTCACCAACCATTATCATTTGTCATGGACGTGCCCGATAAACCAGCCGACCCGAACGAGGTGGAGCTGACGGAGGTGGATACAGAAACACCGGCCCCATATCGCGAAATTTTTTACCATAATTTAAATGAGGTACAAATTAAAATATGCACATTTATTTATATCTTCTTACAATACTTATTGTTCTTATAAAATATTTTTAAAAATTAAGATTTTCTTTGACACTTCTCCGCCTCCTTTATCATATTACTACTAATTCTTGGCATCTTGACTCGTACGAAGTAAATGTTACCAGGGCACTCATCTGTGTTGCGAAAATTTTATGTAAACTGAAATGTGAATGTAGTTGCTGCTGCAGCAACTTTATATATGAAATGTGAATTATTTAAACCAACGCTTCCATTAAGCTTAAGCTATACAGCCCCTCATACACTCATTAAATTTGTCATCACAAACTTCTTTCCACCCCGTGCATTTTCCCCTTATATCTTTTCTTGTGCATATTTTTTTTTTATTTGTGCATTTGGCCCAATTGCATTTTCCTCTGCAACTCCGCAGGCATTGCGCATCGCAAGTCTTTTTGCATCTCCCATTAATACAAATGAATTTCCATGCCGTAAAACCATCTGTATAACATGGTAGTTTCCTATTGCAAATCCTACCTTCACGAAGTCTCCGCGATTCAACAAATTCATCTTGAAAACTGCCTTGTTCACCTTCCATTTCTTCCAACTCTTCCATCCTTCTCTGAAGTAGTTCGTCGAGGAGGCGGTGTTCGGTCATTCTGCGGATAGCTGGATCGGTAAGGCGGGCGTCAACATTATGTTGGGACAATACAACAACAGCAACCAATGCCAAAAGGAGGAAGTGGATTCTCATTGTTTGTTTGTATTTGTTTATTGTTTGTGCTTTTTTCTTGTTATGATTTGCGATAAGATTGGTTCGAAATTCTTTTGCTTTTTATTAAACACTGTACTTTCTATATTATATATATTCGTGTTTCATTTTATTATTTAAAATATTGCACTATGCGACTATTCAATATTTCTTTTTTATTTTATTATTATATTTAACAAAAAAATATTGCACTGCTATTCAATATTTCTTGGTAATTTTAATTAGAAGGGAAATAGTATTGACGGAATCTTATTTTTTTTTTTTGGAAAGAATATCCATAGTGCTTAGACTCCTTGCTCGTCCAATGTTATCACCCTACTAAAAAATCTTTCACAAAATTAGAAACCCTAGCAGGCGTGTAGCACGCGCACATAGGCCGCGGGTGTCTTGACTCTAGGAAAAGGATTACTTGGACGGCGGAATAATCGTATCGAAGGCGGATTCTTTTTCACCGATTCGGGTTGTTGTTTGTAATACTATTGTTATAGTATATACAAATCTTTTTTTAGATGTATCGGTCCGAATAGAAAAAACTCTTCATACTGTGTGCCTCCTAATGAACCAGTTGCGGATATTTTTAATCGGTCCAACATGATAGGCAAACCGGTGTGGTGAATGCTACGGCACATTTTTGTACTTATTTTACCTGTTTTAGGAGTTTAGCTGGTAAGCGTAATACTATCGTAAACGCGTGAGAGCCCGAAAGTTGGAGGTAGGGGACACAGCACAGACACATTAAGGTTTTCTGATTATCGACGAGGGCGCACAGTTTGTAGACTGTGCTGTGACCGCCGATTCTTCCCAATTAAAAATTTTATAAGTACAGAATTTAGATTATATAAGTATGATGCTATTTACATGGAAGAACGAAAAACGAAGGCCATCTAACATATAAGGGAATCGAGTTTTATTAATGTACTTATAAATTTCCAAAAAACAATTTCACAGTTTTTTTTTAATTTTATAAATTTACACGCGTCACCTACACATAAAATTACATACGCACGTACAACAATTGTAATTATGTAAAATCTCTTTCTCTTGTTTTCTCTCCACTTCATCCTACTAACTTTTATTTGGTGATGCAAATAAATTAGAAAAACTACCAAATGCACTCTTAACAGCATTTTTTGCTTTCTCTGCCACATTATCTATTCCAGCACCCATAATAGTATCCAATGTATTTGCTGCTTTTTGCCTTGCTTTTAATTTGTTTGCAATTTGCTTTTGTAAAGGAGCGTGCGGATCACTTAAATCTCGGAAATTTGGTAAACATACAGTGACAATCAAACCATCATCGCAACCAACTGACATGATTTCCTCACTTAACGATAAAGATAATGATAAAATACCGTTGCTACTAGTATTTATTTTATACGAATGCAATAAACCCAACGTACGCGCAGACCAAAAACAAATAGTATTTCCTCCACCAGTAACAACAACATTTCCGCGTGATGTCCGTTCAATGGCCATGATTTGTTCACAATTACCATGATCATCTTTTGCATCTTTTCGAATAATTTCCAAACCATTTATATCATATGTAATTAATGTCGTTTTATTCACAACACATACAATTACACCAGCAGCTGTCACGATACAAGTATGTACACACGAAGCTGAAGTTATTGACGGCAATAAGGACATTTCATCACATTTGATCTCAACCAGTGGTAAATCGCCAAGCAATTCATGTTGTCCATTAGGTGGCGCCTCTTCAATTCTATGAATCAATACTAAACGTTCACCAGAGACGGTGACAGCAGTTTGGCACGTTTTATTGATGCTACCGCTTGTCAAAGCACTTGTATGACCCCGCAAAATTTGATATGGACGATTGGACAAAGTAGCATTGTCATTCGCATCTTTACTTAAATGCCATAGCATAGCAACACCATCTTGACTACCAGTTAACACAATCTCCCTTGATATGGTTACAAGTGTCACGGTGGTTTCATGCCCATTGATACTTAATGATCCTGAAATATATGGCGCACCTTCGTCTGTTCGCTCGATTACCCAAAATTCCACACTACCATGACATGCACCACCAGTGCCTAAGATGAAGCCACCAGAACTCCAAGCAGTAACACGCGATAACATTTCATATTTTTTTAACGGCGCCGCCATCAATGTTCCAACACCATCAGACAAAGAAGGTACAACAGTACAGTAGTATCTATTCGACAGTGGATTTGCAGAGGGATGTACACGAATTGGAATAAAATCAGTTCCAAACAACTTCGTTTTCTTTACCTTTGGAGACTCATTTTTTGCAGCATTGGTTCCATTATTGTCCGTAGAGGATAATGAAACTCTTGAATCTAAACGTTCCAATGGAAACGAATATAATTTTCCATTCTCATCAACACATTCAATTGAATCAAAAAGGCAACGTACACTCACAACAGCTTTACCTTCTTCAGTTTTATGATATACAGTACCACTCGTATCGGAAAATTTACTGTTCTTACTAGCTTTTCCTCCTAATGCTAGTTGATTTGCACATAACTTTAAATTATCTGTTTTTTCCAAAGCTTCAATGGCGCGTAAAGGATCAAAACCTAATCGTACCAAGGAACCAACACCAGGTGCAAGTGAATTGATATATGCAAGATCAGCGATGCCAACACAATTATTTGGTCCTTTTAGATATCCATGTTTGCCCAAAAATGTTAGGTACAATGGCCGTGGCACACGTATCGTGCGACCACGAGGTGGATGTGGCGAGGTCAAAAGTTGTGTTGGACATTGACCAAAATGCTCAATTTGTAATTGCATTGCATTTCGCAAAGTTGGATCATCAATTTCATCTAAATTCACCGTACCTTCATATGTTAAATAATAAAATATATTATTTGCTTCAACAGCAGCTTCTCCTCGTTGCTTGAAACCGAAAATCAAATCTACCCATTGATGTAAATGGGCAGATACATATTCACTTTCTAGAGCATGTCTCATAACATCGATAAATGTTTCTGGAGAGCCATTTGCCCAGGGTGGCAAATGTACATCGTTCACAGTATTTCCATCTTGCATGGTTCCTAATGGACACCCTGATTCATTTCTTAAAAAATTTGGCAATGAGTAAAATTCAGGTGTTAACTCTTTTACCTCGGATAGCGAAGTGTAACACATTTGCCATGTCTTATTAATAGATGAAAACAAACGATCTGGTACGTCGAAATGACCATCTTGAGTCTCAACATGTAATTGCGAAAATGGTTCTAAACGTACTAGAAAATACAAAACTACGCCAGCTGAAGTGGAGTAATGTGAGCCATATAAAAATTTTGGAATTTGATCATCATCAAATGTTTCATAGCGACTACGGAACTCTTCCAACCTTGTTGGATTCAATGCACCTACCGGTAAACTTAAATCTCTATAGACATCCTTGTTACTCAAATCAATTTCCTCCGATGAATAATCTGTTAAAACCCATGGAAATACTGGGTATTGCGACAGGTCCGTGTACGAACGCCCTGCCATAGTATTTAATGCCATTAAATAATCAAAATTGGACAATGCACGAGATTGCCAAGCACGTGTCAAACCACTTTGAGTAAAGAAGCGCTGCGGTGATTGATGCAATGGTTGTGAAAAACGTTGAATACGACGCTCTAATAAATCATATAACGTGCCATACATCGTATCTCGGCGTTTTACTTGCGGATCACCTTTGAAAACTAAAAAAACTACTTCACCTCCACTGACAAATAGCTCAAACGCACAACTGACAAGGCAATAACGCCTCAGATACATTCTTCGTATGTTTTCTAACCTCCAACGCCGTTTTCGATTTGCAGGATTGTACTTAATTTTATCAGGATTTTTCACGCCATCCTCATCGTCATTCTTCTTTGCATCATCCCCATCCTTATTCTTACTACCCCATTGGCTTTCATTATTGTTGTTGGCAGCATTTGGATCTGGATTAAATATAATAGCTCTATTTGTCAAAATTGCAGATCCAGCGGCACTCATGGTGGGCCGTACCAAGACAACACGATCGTCGCGGCAAAGCACAGTTTCAACATCCATGCTGGACGTTCGCGTTTTTCGTACTTTTAAAAACGAAGAGCGACGTTTCGATTTCGTACTTTTTCTTACTCGCACCGCCTTGCGAGCAGCGGCTTCTCTCTCTTTAGCAATTTCATCCCATTCGTTATCCTCTGCCGCCCATCCATCATCGTCCGAGTCTTCATCGATACTGATATCATTTTGCCCTGATGATTCATCTTCATCACCCGCCTTGTCTTTGCTCATTGCATCCTTAATAGCAACTTGGGCTAATAATTTATCAACCTCTTCCTCCTTTGGTCCTTTTGAAGATAGTGGCGGCGGCTGCTGATTTCCACCTCGTGCAAAAAGGGCGTATGATTCTTCTTTATGTGCATCACCAAACGGATCAAGGGCCAATCTGCGCCTTCTTCGCGAAAACAAATGTTCCTCAGCATTGTCTAAAATAAAATAACGCCTTACATCATGATTACATGACCAAGGAGTGTGATATCCCATCTTTAATGAAGGCCAAATGCGTTTTGTAAAAAATCCATTTGTCTGACTGCGTGCAACTTCCATTGTTTTCATAAACAATACAAACCGTTGCTGATCTAAATTAGACCTAGCATTCTGCCGATTTTGTAATTCTGTCACATCTACAGTGCTTAAACGCACTTGGCGGCTGACTACAATCGATGCTTTACGCTTTGATACTGAAAACAAATTAGACGATTGATATTCTAAGGCATTCTGCCTATTGTTTCCATCCTGCTTGCTACGTGGCGACGCTATTGCCCTTTGTGTGCTACTATTGGTATCGTTATCATTCGACATCTCCGATATCATTGCTCGAGTTAATAAATCAAAAACCCGATGAGCACTTGTTTCTGGAGATTCACCAGTTTGTGGTCTCATAGCACCAGCTACTGCCTCAGCTTCCCACCCTTCAACAACATTGCCTAAATCTCGATTATTAACAATCGACAGGACAGCTAATGATACGCGTTGTGATATTGTAGCATCATCATCGTTTCTCAACATTGTTTCTTGTAAAGTAAAGATAACTTTCAAAACAATTTGCCTGGATTTGTTACTTGACGATGATATATCTAATGCAACAATATTTAGCAACAATTCCAACATTGATAAAATGGATGACTTGGGCGTAAATGGCAATAAACGTGTTAGCAAACGAAGTATCGGAACAGCTCTTTGATGAATTTCCCCATCTCGCTTTTTTACAACGCCATCCAGTGAACGCAACAAGTCGTATATTTTACATATGGACTTCAAAATATTGTTCCTCTCTTCGATCTCCTTTTCAATTTGTGATTCCTGTGCATTCTTACCTTTCATCACAGGATTTTTATTTGGTAAAATCCACTGATCCACTAGTTGAAATGTAAATATGATATTATCAACGGTAGCGCTTGGCATTTTTTTATCTGTACGCAATTGCTGTTGCAATTCACTCTGTAGGCGCCGGAAGGATAAAGTCAACAACTGTCGCAAAATAGGAATGCGATTTGGATGGTACTCTAACAATTTCAATGTAACGCGCCATTGCTGGTAACCGTTTCTTACACGCAATAATAATTGTGAATATAAACACGAAATTATATCAGCAACCATAGCTTGGGCAACATTTATTTGTTTATCTCCTTCACCTTCTTCCTTTCTATTTTCCAACGATAAATACAAACCTAAAAACCATCGTTGCCAATGACCACAGCTTAATATCTTAGTTGCATTGATAGAATTCATTTTGATCCATAATGATATTTTCGTCACTGTATCCTCAACAAATGTTGATTTAATGGATGGGGAAGTCAATAAACCAAGTAATAGCAAAAGCCCTTCTGGTAATGCGATGACAACATGTTCCATGTTGCTAGTATTCCCCCCATTGTCGTCATTCTCTTTTGGAATCAACAAGCTGTTTGCGCTTTCCCATGTTCCACAAACAAAGGAGGTAGCTGCTATTACCGTGGATTCTGCTACGATTCTTTCTTTACGACGTGTATAGGGGGAACGAGCAGATTCATAAATATGACTGCTTCGCCTAGCCTTTTCAAGCGCATCTGCATTTTTCTGCAGTTCCTTTTCACTCTTTGAATTTTCATCTTCTTCATCTATACTTTCAATAGCATATTCACTCCATAATGTTTTCCCCCCACAGTTCATCGTTTGCAAGGCCTCTACCCCGCGCAATTCAATTAAAGATGCGGACATCAGTCTTAAAACTAGTTCAGGCTTCGATTCATTTGCATTTGCAATGGAGTGATTCCCGGTCGCATTGAGCTTCCGTGATAGCAGCAATAAACGCCCCATCAAACTCAATGCAGATGCTCGGGCTTCTTCACCAGGTCTACCTACCAGCGGAACTAATTCCGCAGCACCACCTTGACTTTGAATAGCTTCATACACTTTTAAATAGAACCTTGGATTATCGTTTTCATCTAGAAGACGATTTAAAATATTTAGTCCCGCTGCCGCCGCATGTTTGCCAGGTAAACTTCCACTACAGCCACGCACGTATCCTAAGACTGCACTTAAGTTAATTGTTAAGGATTTCATAAATGATGTGGAATTCATTGTATTTTCTTCCTCCTCAGATAACATCGATGACATTATTATACCTTCTACAATATCTGTTGCCCTTGCAGCGCACAGCGCCGCTTCATTAGGATTTGCTGTTATATACTTAGATGGGGAAGCACGCGTATAAGACGCTCGGATTTGATCTAAAATATTTTGTACACTCGTAACTTGCCTCAATAATTTTGGATATTCCATCGTAATACCATGAATTAGATTCATTAATTGTTCTTGCACATCCCAACTAGCTTTGCTCCATAAATCAAAATCTAAGAATAAATATCTGACAAAATCATTTGCCAATGCAGATTCCATACCTATCAACGTTTTTGTTGTTAAAAATATTGCACTTAACAAACCATTCGAAAGCATACTCTCGCAATTTTCGCTATCGTTTAGTAACGAAGCGACGACAGCAATTGCCCTGGTTTCATATATTTCTTTACGTAAACGTAGACCACCAGCACCAAATAGAAATCCTCGCAATAACAATATTGTCTCTGCATGCAAATCGTGGTCTTCATTTTCTACATCAAATGGTATTTTGTTTTCTTTCACTTCTTGCTTATTCTTTTTATAATGATCTGTATTAAAGTTTGCAAATAATGGCAAAATGATTTTAATACCACCTGCTATAAACATTGAGCTTTGTGCCCATGTACCTCCGCCCCAACAAGGACCAACTTCTCCCATCATAGTTGCATATCTTCGCGTATCTCGTACATGATCAGCTTGTATAACACGAGATAACGTCAAACGCCCTTGCGTTTTCCATTCTCCGACTAATCTATTTTCACCATTAATCTTTAAATTTTCATTGATCGTCATAGCATCTTCCGCACAATAACTCCACAATACATCTAATGCATGGGAGGTTTCATAGACGGTGCGATTGCAAGACAAACTTAAGGATACAGGAGTTGGTTGACGTGTACTCAGTGGAGGATACCTAAATCCAATTCCAGTAGAATACAAAACTTTGATCGCACTTTCATCAACAACCCCATTATACATGGTAAATCGTTCAATTTTACCGAAAAATCCATTACCAACTGTACAATTTGCAAAAGTTTCTGCAGCGACAGTATTATCTTTTGATAATGGAGAATCTGTTCTAGTCGTAGATTTTGCTGCTGGGTTTGATAATAATTCTGGACATTCTAAAGGACAATCAAAAGACAACGTACCATTGACGTAGCAAGTGACGGTACCAGGCTTTTTATCAGCACCGATGAAACTATTTCTTATATTATTGACCTTGCTATTATTTGCATCTACACTTCCACTTGGCAAATGAGATATTGTTATCATCGTCCAAGTTTTCCCATCAAATGGTAGGATGACTTCATTTTTAATGGAAACCCATTCATTTTTTATTGCAGCTACCGTTGGTGTCTGTGCTTGTTTATTGCGTTGAAATGGCGAAGAAATTGATAGTTTGGATACTCTTGTTTGTTTTTCCTTTACACTTGCCTTTGATCGCAATTCTATAATTGCTGTACGGTTATCTGCTTGTCGAATTAATTTACATTCAACACCTTTATTATCGTCTCGTGTTTTTAAACTGTACAATGTAATTTGATAGTTGTCTACATTTTTCTTATTAGGAGTATTATTAATTAAACTATCCGGGCATAACCAAATATTGAAAGTATACCCTTTTCGACTTTCCCAATCTAATTGGGATGTTTCCGGCAGTTGTAAAAAACCGGTGCGCGACTTAGAAAATAGAAAATAAGAACGTGGCACATCCCTTTGATCGCATACTAAATGTTCTCGAACTGCTCGCAATAACAAGATTTTATACTGTCTAGGTATCTCTTCAGTATCATCCTGATTTATTTTTGGCCGTAACATGTTAAAAAACAATCGTATATCGCTAGGTTTTAATTTATAAATTTTCTTATCTCTTGGTGCTGAAAAATGATAATTTTTGATCCAAGCTATCAAATTATTAAATATATTACGAATAGCTTCTTTTTTACTGTTTTCATTTTTATTGTCATTATTTTCGTTCAATATGGCATGGTATTTATTCATAGCATTTAAGCACTGTTTACCAAATGGAAACAACTCAACACCTAAATCATTACTATATTCTATATTATAAGTTGATTTATCAATGATATCTTGGTCATCAGTTGAATCATTTATTGTAGGAACGGGTAACAATGGAGGGACAGGTAAAGATGGCGGTAGCTTGGCTGTTGGTGGTACAGGTGCTTTTGAATTATCCATTTTTTATTTATATAATTTCTGTATATCTTTAATAAAATAATAATATATTTTTATTATTATATATTGCAAAATCTATCTATATCTATATATACTATACTTTGATTTGTTTTTTTTTTTTTTTCCCTCTATTGATGCACTATTAATAT
>LT649242.1:0-46303 GCA_900128395.1 Stramenopiles sp. TOSAG23-2 | reverse complement strand
ATATATATGTGCGGTTTGCCAATTAAGCTTTTAGCATATCGCACGTTTTTAGATGCAAATCCACAATGGGTCGGTCGCTGTGTCTTGATACAGTATGGTCTCCGATGTCCTGAGCGTGGGGATGATTATGTAGATACGAAAAAGCGAATTAACGAAGAGATTAGTAAAATAAATTTAGCAGCTACTGGTATTAGTGATGGCGGTGATAATCCAGCAATTATCTATCACGAAGTAGATCGTGTAAATGTATATGAACGTACTGCATTGTTTAAAATTGGGGATATCTATTTAAATACGTGTGTACGTCAAGGTTTGGATTTAATGCCCTTGGAATATTGCGCGATACGAGCAAAAGAAAACAATATGCCATGTGGCATTTTAGCAATTAGTGAATTCGCATCGGCTAGCCGTATATTGCCTGGTGCAGTAGTATTTAACCCATTTGAAGCTGATGGTGTTGCTAAAATAATAGATCGATGTTTAACAATGCAAGGAATGGAAACAACGTTGCGGGCAGAGCAAAACACAGTTTGGATACAGCAAAATTCTACGACTAGTTGGGCAGAACGCGTATTAACAGATTTAAAACGATTTAAAAAGAATCGTACTGGTAAATTACGCATTGGATATGGTTTTGGTTTGGAATTTAAAATGATGGGAGTACAATCTGATTTTTCAAAGCTTGATCACACTGCAGTTGTAGATGCATATCGTTCATCGTTTAATCGTGTAATATTATTAGATGTTGGGGGTACTATTACCGCAGCAGCAAATTTAGATCCACTAAGCATGTACCAACGAGCAAAAAGCAGACGTAGGGCTAGTAAAGATGATAGTAGTAGCAATAATGAAAATAAGGATGCAACTACTGACGTTGAGACGAAAAACGAGGGCAACGGTAACGAACAGTTCGGTGGTAATAATGATAATACAATCGAAACGACGACGACCGCGGCTGATAGCACGGCTAGACGACCGACGGAACAAGTATTAAAAGCTATTAAGCGCATGGCAGCTGATACAACTCGCAATACTGTTTTCTTATTGAGTGGCGAAAAAAAGAAAATTTTAAAACATTTATTAGGTGGCGATTCCTCCAACATTGGTTTAGCAGCGGAAAATGGATTTACATATAAATGGAACAAAGTTGATTCTAAATGGCAAATGACAAATGAAATGTTTGACGATTCATGGAAAGATACTGTGAAACAAATCATGCAAATTTATACTATGAGAACAACAGGGTCGTATATAGATGTGAAGGGCAGCGCAGTTATTTGGAGATTTCAAGATACAGATAAGGATTTTGGCAACATGCAAGCAAAAGAATTAAAAGACCATCTATCCGTAGTATTAAAACGTTTCCCTGTACAAATCATTAGGGGAAAAGAAACTGTGGAAGTTAGACCAGAAGGTGTGGATAAAGGGCAAATGGTAGTTCAAATTTTAAATTATGCTGATCAAAAAAGCAAAAATGATGAAGTGGAAAGCGATAATGAAAATAGCAATATTAGCCAAGATGACTCAGCCATAGGAAGTGATGGAACTACCAGTGGACGCCCACGTGTAACTTTCTCAGATTCACCACAAAAACAACAACAAAAAAGTGCCCCGGTTGATTTCATTTTATGTATTGGAGATGAAAACGATGATGAACCAATGTTTCAAAAAATACATGCACGTTATGAAGAGCGTGGTTTAGTTCCGAGACAAGGCCCTGCATCTGCAGCTGGTGTAATGGGAATGAAAGTAGATGAACGTCATAGGCAAGGTGAATTGCAAACGCCAAGACAAAATAGGAGCAAGAATGATGGTAACACGAAAACTACAGAAGATAACATTAAAGAATCTGCTTTCTTTGGAAGCAAGTCAAAAGAGTTGTCTGGTAAGGGTGGGCCTACGGATAAAGCAATACCACCAAGGGCAAAAAGTGGCAGTAGTAGTAATAATTTAGCAAGTCTTAGTAAAGGTAGTTTCAATGATTTGACTGCATTTGGTGCAAGTCAACGAAATGAAAGCCGGGACTCATTAAGCAGTTCAAATTCTGCTTTCAGTTCCCATAAAAGTAGTAGTGGTACGCGCACAAAAATATTTACAGCCACAGTAGGCGCAAAACCATCAAGTGCAAGGTATTTCATCCATTCATCAGATGATGTTGGTACCTTGTTAGAATCATTGGCAAAAGTATCTTGGTTATCAAGGATGTCCATTCGAAGTCGTTCCATGGGTGATTTAAAAGGTATGAATAAATCAAGATCTTTACGACCGCAAAATGGGGGTGCTTCAAATAGCGATTTTAACAGCCGTAGTAGTGGAGGGATGCTTGGATTACGGATGAACACAGCGGTACGTAGATCGCAAACAACTGCTGTATCAACAACATTAGGAGGAGTTGGAGATCGTGATTCGCTAGCATCGTTAACATCATTTGCTGAGAAACGACAATTACAACGAAACAAGGCAAGTGCATCGATGGTGAATCTTGCTGATATGGCTAATAAACGAGTAGGATTAGGACAAATAATGGAAGAGGTCGATGAGATGAGGAAAGATGGTGGTGGACCAAAAATTGCGTCCAATATAGATGAATATTTCAATCATTTGGATGATGATGAAGATGAGGGTGGGCTGTTTTTTTAAAAATATTACATGCACTGTATGATATTGATGTGATATAAATACGTTTTTTAAACTAGTATTTTATTAGTACTATTGATACTTCGTATGATGATATGAGATATGATATATTATACTGTACGGTTTGTATAAAATATTTTACGAGTACGCGTATAAATTTTATACGAACCGTTCGTATGATATATATAGCATATATATTATTTAACACGAGAAGTAAAATTATTATACGAATATAACTTAGATTTTATTAACCATTATAATATTATATTTTTTTAAAAAATTAAAATATCATCATATCATATCAGACGTATGATATATATTTTTTTAAAATAATAAAAACACACTTTAAAATTTCATTTCAAACGACACAAAAAATATTTATTGCTGTTTACAACTATTTGGATCGATTTCTCCATCAGATTTTGGTGCTCTTTTCCTTGCCTGTCTTGCCTGTTCCTCTTGATACAATATTTTACGTGGCTTAGCATACAATATTAATAATGTTGTTCCTTCATGTGAGAAGGATAAATCACTGCGATCTAAAGGCATTTCACTTCTTTTCAAAGCAGGAATGTCAAAACGTTTATAATATTTTTTATTAGTTGTTCTTAAAATAATTTGTTGCTTATCATTATCAACAGTAATTTGATATACATCTTTTGGATATGGCAAATTTCGTATACGCCACCTCCATGCCATTTTAGTGTCTTGAGGCATGAATACTGGATTCCTATTATTATTTGGACGAAATAATAATTCTTTATTATTATCTGTTACCGACACATCATTAACAGTGGATGCACCAGCCTCTTCACCTATTTCAATAATGAATTTACCCATACCGGCTAAGCCTTTATTTTGTCTCCATTTCCTCAACAACAATTCATCTGTTCTAACATCATATTCCTCCACTTTTTCACATTTGCATACACCTTCATCATATGCTGTTTTCACTCGTAAACGCCCACGTGTTACTAAAGCAGTTGTTGTTCCATTCCCTAATAACTCATCCGAAACACGCATTGCATCTATTTTATCACGTTGGGAAGATGCCATAAACATTTTGTCCAAGATTTACTTTTTGTTTCTTTTAATATTTTCTTATATATTATACACCGTTTATTCTTTAATTGTTCTTTCTTTAAAAAAAAAAATCAAATCAATATGAACAATAGCTACAATAAATCAGGTGAAAGATAGAAACAAACAAAAGAATATTATGAAGCAGTGTACTTTTTATTGCATTAATTCAATTAATATTATTGAATGAATTGAAAATAGTAAGAAACAACAAAAACTACTAAAAACGTTTTTGAAATCTTAATCTTCTTTTCCTGATTTTTCTTCTTCGGATTTAAGGTAATTTTAACTATGAATATTGATTCTTTTTACATTTTAACTTTGGAAACTCTTCCATGCACATAGCATTGTTGTGAAATTTATAAATACCATGTAACAAACTGGAGTTATAACGATATTTTTTGCAATGGAAATACTATGGCCATCAGCAGCACAGCGGTAGGAAAAACCGAAGAATATGGATTATTTGAATAAGCTATTTGTACATCGAATCACATGATGAATAGTGTTAAAATACAAGCAAATACATTTATGATCAATAACAATGTATATGTATATATACAAGAACAAGAATAAGATACAAGATACGAACAATTGGTTGATTGGACTGGGAATCCAGCTGATATTCCTGTAGTTACATGGATAGCCGGATTTTCAAATCCACAATCGTTTTTGACTGCTATTAAACAAATGACAGCACAAAGAACTGGGGATGCATTGGATAAATTGATAACTCTAACAGAAATGACGAAAAGAATGAATGCCGAGGAAATCGATAGCAGATCCCGCGATGGCGCTTACTTACATGGCTTATATATGGAAGGTGCAAAATGGGCACCAAATGATGGTGCAATTACGAAAGCAACACCACGTGAGATGTTCTGTCAAATGCCAATTATTAATTGCCGTTCTATCGCAAGCGATAAAGCATCCACTTCAAATATTTATCAATGCCCAGTTTACAAAACGTTACAACGTGGCCCGACATTTGTATTTGTTGCACAGTTGAAAACGAAATCGCCACCAGCTAGATGGACATTAGCAGGTGTTGCACTTGTAATGGACATTGTGAGTTAAAATTGTTTTTTATTTTTATCATATTTAAAAATATAAAAAAAGTAAATTAAATTATAAGCTTTAATAAAAAGTATACGCGCATTATTTTAATTTTTTTATTTCTATCATACCCCATGATAATTCCTACTCTCAAAAGAATAAATAGTGTTTGAGCCAAATATTTAATATCTACGAAGTGCGAAGTACGAGTATGATACGATCGTACGCGTATATATAATACGAACGCTTCGTATGATAATGATGGATAAAATCAAATGACATATCATTAAGTTATAACTTAGATTTTAACCACCATTATATATAAGTTATTTAAAAATATAAAAATAAATTTAATGATATATGTGACTATGATATGATATGATTATGATATGATTATACGTAATATATAATATAAAAATAAGCTCTTTATTACGTAAACACAAATATCAAGAATGCGCAACAGAATGAGATATTTTTAATCTCCCCTTTTGCACTTTTCAATCAAAATAATCCTCTAAATCAATATTAGGATCTAATAAATCCATACCTTTGATATTTATTTGTGATAAAATTAAATTTTCGAATGTCTCTTCTAAATCTGTTTCGCCAATTAATATAGCCCCACAAACTTTATTATTTACCGCTACAACTTTAATATATTCAGTACCAGGTGTACATCGTAAGAAAATTTCAACATCATTATCGTTTTTCAATGTCGACATTGCGGTTGATTTATACTTATTTAAATTTAAAGACGATGGAGAGGATGATTCTATTGCTTCAAGTGAAATAGACTGCAGTGCATTGATATACTCTTCACTCATACCTTGACCATTGTAACGCCCCAACAACACAACTTTGTATCCAAATGCCTCTGTTACATGTGTAAATAATTCAAAATTTAACGAATCGTAAAATTTATTTTCAAAAGACATCATAGAAATCCCAGCTTTTTGCCCTGTATACATTGCTTGGTCCCATAGCCGCATTTGAAACCAATGGTTGCTATCCTCCTCTTCCTCCTCCCTTTCAACTACGATTGTACAGCAATCACCTGCAGCATATACATCATTTGAAAAGAACGTTTGCATAGAGTTACTTTTTACTGGTATACCACCATCTTCTGCGAAATAAATATTGTCATTAACATTACTACTACGAACGAAATGGGTATTTGGAAGTACCCCTGTAGCAGAAATAAGATAATCGCAACAATAAATACTTCCATTTCCTAAGCAAATGTGCAAATTCCATTCATTTGTGTCATCCATAGATGTATCTGCATATTTTGCAATAGTTGCATTATAAACTACATTCAATTTTGGAAGACTACTAATACTATTTTCCATTCCAGCATTATTGTTATCATCGTCAGTAAAATTATTATCATTCTTGTCTACTTTATTATCTTTTATATTTTGATTCAAAACATTTAACCAGCTCGGTCCTAGTGAATGTCCAAACAATACGTTGTTTTCTATATTTATTGCATTGTTCAATTCATCTTCATCAACAAACATTTGCTCATCATCTGCCTTATTCTTAACATCATCATGTGATAGTATTTGCCACTGAAAATGATTTGCATTTGATAGTGGAATTGCATATTTATGACAATCAGATCGTCTTCTATTTTCAAATATTTTTGATTGAAAAAATGCAGATGCACTCTGATCAAAAAATGTATTGCCAACGTAACTGTCTTTTACTACCCAAGTTATGTCGATCATAGTACCACGCAAGGCTTCAACCATTTCCATTGCAATAGCACCATTTCCAACAATGACAACATGTGTAGAAGTGCTAACACGCTTACCTAGATCGATTACACTTGCTTTGTCTCGTACACTAAGACAGAATGGGGAACGAAAAAGTAGATTCGGCAAAGCGCCTGTACCAATAAATAATTTATCAAATGATACGATATTTTCTGACTCCAACAAAACTTGCTTTTCTTCCATATTCAAACCTTTTGCAGTATCTTGAATTACCTTAACACCTTTATTTGCTAATATCGCAGCATTTTCATATTTTATCTCATATTCTTTTAAATAACTTGATAATCGCCGTTTTTTTTTCAATCTTTGTATATTCTCTGACGGGGTAATTAAATATATTTCAATACTTGAAGCTTCATTCGACTCATTTAAATTTGCAATGTCAAGAATAGTATCAATGCAACTTATACTTGCAACACCTCCACCGATTAATACTAAATTAATAGGGCGTTTATTCTCAATTAGTGGTTCATGCCGAGTACGTTGTCTTCTTCTTCTTCTTCTTGTATTATTTGGAGGTAGTATATCCTCTATGTGCGCTTCTTTATCATCCTCCTCTTTGTGGGGTGGGTAGACGTAACCATTATTAAATAATAATTTTGCATGAAGATTTGGTAATTTTTGAATCATTTGATCATTTACTATGGCAGATGAGGATACAACGACTGCGTTTTGATGAAAACGAGCCATAATTTCCATTGCATCCATATAAGTAGCACATATTAAAAAGTGATTTTCACCTGGCCATTCCATGTTTGGATCTTGGCCTATACCTTTTAAATATAACCACTTTTTTTCAATAATGTATTTCTCTAGTACATCGTTTTCTTGTAAATTCGTGGCAACGTCGCATGGCTTTGAATTTGGATTAAATGCAGTAGCTATGAACCATTCTGTACGATATGAATTTGTATATGTAAATAACCAATCTAACAATTGTTTTGGTAATTCATGATTTATCATAACGTTGACTTGATTAATTGCTTGCGAGGATGTTATATCTATGTAATAATTTGTCTTGCAATACGCATCTAGGACATTTGACCATTTCTCTTTTTGCAATGTTTCTGATAATGTTGGATAAAGAAATAAAATACAATTTTTCAAGGTTGGTTTTGAAATATGTTTCCATTCTAACTTTTTATAGCGCAGTGAATTATCTTCTGATAAGGTTCTTGCATATTCCTCAACTTGTAAGTTTGATGCTTTTAACTTACTCCAAGGGCAAAATAATACTTTTTGAGACATACCATGCTGCAATATCAGTATTGGATCATTGTTGATATCATCGTTACAATCATCATCAACAGCATAATGAATGGCATGTTGTTGGATATTTGTTTTATGTTCATCTAACCAGACATATTTGTATTTTCCATTATTATCACTATTGCTAGTATTTAACATATGACTATTGCTATCCCTCATTTGTTTTGTTAGTATGAAACCAACAATAAGAGCCCAATGCGCCGCTTTACCTTTTTTCATGGAGACACCATAAATAGATGAAGATGACGATCTGTCGTAGCAGATTAATACAGGCAATCGATTTAACAATAAATTTATGATAAGACGTAATGACATACGTTCAACAACAACTGAATTTAAATCACAAACATCCATTGCTGCCAATTTACCAATTTTTTTAATATCAAATAATTCCCCGTCTGTTGTAATCTTTTCTTTCTGCGCTTGTTCTAAAATTGAGATAGGTTGTTGTTGTTGTTGTTGTTGCTGTGATGATAATGATGATGATGACATTGTTGAACATGATTTCCCCCATCCACTTTTATTTGATTTGTATTTTTCCATTACAATATTATTACCATCAGCATCTTTAGATTTTATAATAATCTTATCAACCTGTATTGAATTAATATCCAAATTCTTTGCTTTGACTGTGTTCTTAAAATATTCTTTCATACAATTTAATGCCGAGATACCACACATAGGACCAATTTGATTTTCAAATGGGACATGATTAATGTATGTAGTTTTCAATTCGTCAACATCATTATTAGTTTGTTTATTAGTGAAATGCCCACTCTCTAATAAATGATTCATTTCTTCTTCCATAGCTTTTTTATTACGATAAAATGGTTTAAAGGAACTTCGAACTCGAAAAGCAAGCCAAGTGTTATTTTCTAAATTTGAATCACCGTCTAAAATTTCACTTACTGATTCGCTTGTAGCTATTTTTTGGTTTGTTTTATTATTGTTATTATTATTATTGATACTTTTTCGCTTTTTCATTAAGACATTGCGTAAATTATCTAATGATGTATCTGAAAAATGTTTTGCAATTACATTCGGGATATTCTTTTTCAACGGCTGAATTTTTTTATATCCTGATTTTAAATAAAACCCGACAGCATCGGTTGTCCATAATACTACTCTGCCAAAACCCAAGTCAAAACAGCATTCATGCATTTTTTTTAACAAAATTTTACCTACGCCAAGGCCACGAAGTTGTTTCGCAACAACAACAGACGTCGCAATTACAGAAATATTTTCACGTAAATTTTTCTTGACATTGTTATCGTTATTGTTGTTATTGCTTATACTCTGTTCTTCTTTGTACTTAGTTGAAAGTCGCACATGCGCGATTGCTTTATTATTAGTATTTAATAACACCCAAGATGCTGGTAAGTTATTAATCGAACTCCGAGATAACCATTCAATTCTTGATTGTAATTTGATATTTGGCCACTCTTGATTTAATATTAATGCAGTATCTTTTATTATTGCATTGTCACTATCACTACTACCATCAATTCGATGAAAGATAAAATCTTGTTCTGATAAAAATTTGGCCATTACTTCTCTAGATTTAAAAGGATGAATAATTACTTTACAGTATGTTTAAAAAAATAGTCTGTAATATTTAATCTACATTTTATCAATAATTAGAAATATATTTTTCTAAGTGCACAAGTCAAAAAGTATTATTTATAGGAGGATATATAATACCTGTAAGGAGGTGGGGGGGCACTCTGGGATGGTAATAATAAAAAAAATATAAAATTCCACAGAAAATAAAATCGAATACTTTTAATAAAATTAAATATCATTTATACACACCTTTTGCTCTTCTCCTTTTTTATGCTTACACAGCTGCAGCTACATTTGTGTTATTTTTGTTTTACATAGACACACATGACTTCATAATTTACATATTGTATATTATATATATTGCTCATTACTATGTAACAATCATTTTGTGGTTAATCTAAAATCACAATCAGCTTTCACAGTTACAAAAAATGGACCATGCCTATCCGGTTCAAACGTTGTTGGCAAGATAGTATAAACGTCACCTTCATTCAATGGTTGTAACATAAAATTTGGTGGTGTCGATATTTTATGTACTGGCATATATGGTGTTTGTGTCCATGGTTTACCATCATAAAAAATTCCTGTTGGTTCTTTCGTAATTCTTGTTCCTGAAACGCAATAAAAACCCATCATCGTACCAACACTATCTTTAACTGCACGTCTACCCCATCTATCTTCTGGTCTTGATAATGTAATATCAACTTTTGCAGGCCTATCTGTAAACAATTCCAAACTAAATTTTGGATTTCTTTTCCAATTCTCATTCATATGCATCCCACCACTTAAATTTTCAGTCCAAGACGATGCCACTGTTTTCTCTCTTGTTTGTGGCATTTCCTCCATCGATATTGGAATTTCACTAAAAACTTCCAACATGTATGAACCTTCCATTCCAGGTTGTTGTAAAACGGGAACAATAATCATTCCATTTTCACACCATATTTGCATCAACGTTGGCAATGTACACGTAGCAGCTTCACGATCAGAAAAATCACTATTGCAACACCAGTCACCTTTTGCTATTGATAATTTACGAGAAACTTTACCAACTGTTTTATCTTCCTCTATAATCTCTTCCCCACGTGCTATACGTGCTGCTTTTGCCTTTGCTTCCGCACGTTTGTGTGGTGATAATGGTTCGCCCATGAAATTTGTGATTTCAATTCGTTTCTTTTTCCCTGTAGCTGGTGGTGGATCTGGCTTCACAATGACTAATCCTGGGAAATTCGTTTTACCTTCACGTTTCCCTTTCACAACACCATTTTTATCGGTACGCTTTAAGACTACTTTCAAACTGACTCTATCTTTCGTTTTTGGTAAACGTACTAAATATTGTGGATTTTGGCAAAATTTTAAATTTTCTTTCTCCGTGCCTTTAATAGTCAATGGGCCACCTGCAGTATCCAATTCCTCGCCAATTGTCCAACTACCTTCATATGTTTTACAAAATAATTCAGGCAATGCTTCCACTTTCATTTCTTGGCGTGTGAATATTCTCATTGTATATGGCATCTCAACTCCCCAATTTCTTGTGTACGGAACTATGATATAATGATATTTTGGCGATAGAACAATACTTGCTTTTGTCACTTCTCTACGTGGTAACAACCCCGCAAAACGTGATTTACTACTGTCAGTGATTGTATATTTCAAATCTTGTTCCCATATACGTCCTTTCTCATTTTTCTTTTGTCGCAATACGACGAAACCTATGGAGTAATGAGAATCGCCATGTCTTAAAACGCGTCTATCTTTTTGCATTAAAGATATGTAACATTCTGTTTCTTTCTCAACAACTAGTCGATATTGTGGATTGTTGAACCAACGTGGATCACCATCCGTTTCCGTAAATGTACCACGGCGATTGGAAATATGAACATTACGTTTACGTGGCCCACCATCATTTTTTTCCTCATCGGCCGTTTTTTTCTCTGGCGATCGTTTCACATTTCCCGTATTCTTTTTCCCTTTTTTCGTAGTTGCCATGGAATCACGTATAATTTTATGAGCGCCAGCTGCTGTACGACCTTCCCATTCACCTTGTATTAAATATTGATTGAATTCTTCACCGAATAAACGGCACATGCATAATGTATCAAATTGTCTAACAAAATCTTCCCATACCATCCAAAATGTTCCATCTTTATTAGTACGATCAAATCCAATCTCCGTGTCTTCTTTCATGGCTTGTTCTACTTCAGGATGTTCCTCCCATTTTGGGGAACCATCACTCCATTCACCACGCCATGCAGCATCTTCTCCCCATGGATTGCGTATCTTGATGAACCGCAAAGCACCGATTTCTTTTGCGCATAAAATGCTATATGCCCTACTTTGCTTCAAACCAGTTACTAAATCAACTTCACCATCTTTTATATCTTCCATGCCACTACTAACAGTTTTTTCACATGTTATTACATAATAATAATCCAAATAACGTTGTATCCGTGGCCATAGACGGCCTTTGCTTACCATTTCTGCAACGGGGTCATCTGTCAAGACAATTGTTTGTGCACTACCCCCAGTTAAATCGACTAATGCATCACCAACATGCCCACCAGATAAAGCGTTGTAAGTTCCATGTAACTTTGCATATGCTTTTTCTACCATTTGTATCCACTGTTCCTCTGGATTACGGCACCGACCGTACAGTGGAACACATGTTTCCTCCTTTTCTTTTAATTTCATTGGTATCTTTGTATCTACAGGAACTTCGATCCACTCGCCATCTTTGTAAAATCTACACGCTAATCGACCTTCACGTGCCCATGCATCTTCATCCTCATCAACAAATAAATTTTGTACTAGTGCTAATGGGTGTGCTGCAACAGCTGCTAATGCACCTATAAACCACGCATCATCCATACTACCTTCACTGACATCTCCAGCTTCATCCCCATCGACAAATAATTGTGGATCTGCTAAATTATTACCAGTTGGAAATTCATCGTTTGGTCTTAACCAATATACTTCTGTTGGACTACCATTTGTTCCAATATCATACTCAGCAACTTTTCCTTCTTCCTCATATAACGCTGCATTATTTGAAGTGAATTTATTATCTTCCCATAACGCCATTTTTGGTTAAATAATAATTATACAATATAATATTTATTAAATGTATTATTATTATATATATATGTATGTACTTAAAAAAAAAGGAACAAAACGAAATACAAACTCACTTACGGAAAAAACAATATATTATATATTATCTCTCTCTCTATATATGTATATATATATTACTCTAGAATGTATTATGTTAATGTACAATATATGTACCTACTTCTTCCCCGTAAACAATTATAAACTCCAATATATCGATATAGATTTTCTAATCCCAGTAATTTAAGGACTAATTCCAACTATCCTTATGCTATGACCTTTCTATTTGGAAATAGGATAATCATAAAATTATTAGAATAGCATAGACACACCGTGTATATTCTATTTGTTAAGTAGTTTCCTTAAATGACTAATAACGGAATTTCCTCCTGGCTTTTTTTTTTCTTCCCACATAGGTAACGTATAATATTTCAATCAAGAGCTAATGTTTATGTTGTAGTATTATATAGAAAAAACAATAATATCAAAAATTATTTCCATCAAGTTTGCAATAATTCAATTATAACGATATAGTATGTACACATCTTATCATCATTTCGGATATTTAGATCTCAAACAAAATATAGTCCTCATTATTATCGTCATTTCTGGATAAAAAATTGATGCGAATTTATAAAACGCTTACCCGCGCGGATTATAGCTACTATGGGTTTTACCTGGTAGAGTACATCGTCATTTCCTATGAAAATTTGCAGAGCCGTTTTTCGCTCGTCGTAAAAACATAGAAAATGAGATAAAAAGATGTGTTTATTGTTGAGTAAACGTTGTGTTTTAGTAACTCTTTTCCAAACAAAATAAAAAGTCTGTGATTTGTTTATTTGGGATCAAAACTATTAATATAACATAGTGTCACACAAATATATATCGCATTCTTCAAGATTGTAAGAGTATATAGATATATACATATATTTTAGTAGTCAAAAAAAAAAATAAAAATAATATAATGGCAGCGAAAAAATTATCAAATGCATATTTAACAATAGTTGGTGATAAAGAAGTAACGACTAGACCATCATCTGTCTTTATGGAACGATTGGATGCACAAAAAGCATCTGGAAATGATGAAGTTGATGTTGTATTGAATGGTAAACATAAGTATTTGTTTAATAATCGTATTAATGATACGTTTGTTAAATGTCTATGCGATGCAATGTTGGATTCTGGTGTAGCTATAGGAATATTAGATTTAGGTTGTAATTTAATAACAGACACAGGTGCAGAAACTTTAGCAAATTTATTAAGAACTGGTGCGACACCAGTTCGTGAATTGTATTTAAATGGCAATAGTATTGGACCAGATGGATGCAAATTAATATGTGAAGCATTAGCCAGTGAGAATGGAGTTAAGGTCGAAGCGTTATCGTTCAATGGCAACCCAATTGGGGAAGAAGGTGGTATGGCAGTCAGTCGTATATTAGTCGATGCTGCTTGTAAAGTACGTGATTTAGATGTTGGTAACTCCGAAATTGGTACACAAGCTGTTATTGCAATAGCACAAACAATGTGGTATAATACATCCGTATTGCGATTAAACATGGAAAATCCACGTTTATATGATTTACAAGAAACAACTGCATTTCATATTGCAAAAATGATACGTACAAATCGAGTAATGCAAGAATTATACATAGGTAAACATAAAATCAGAGATGCAGGCGCGCAAACTATAGCACAATATTTGGAAGATAATGCATCTTTACGTTTATTAGATTTAAGAGCTAATGAAATTTCCATTGCTGGTGCAGAAGCATTTGCAATTTTATTGATGAAAGGTGGATGTATTTTATCATCCTTGAACATGTCAAGAAATCGCATACAAGATCAAGGGGCACAAGCACTTGGTGTTGCATTACGAAGTTGTAGGACATTAGCAGATTTAGATATACGTAATAATAAAATTGGTGACACTGGTTTAGTAGCAATTGCAGATGCAATGTCATCTAATACGGCAATACAACGTTTACAAGTATTTGGAAATAATTTCGATGTTCAAAGTGCAGATGCATTTCGTGAATTATCATCAACACGATTTGAATATTTTCAAGTACAATGCGATGTGAAACCATATGTAGTAGATGGCAAACCAATGGTAGCAAAGAATAATTTAGATGTTGATATGGTAGTGGTTGATAATTAGATACGAATATGTATTATATATTATATGGTTTTGTATGTGATATACAAGAAGGTGTTTGAGGTTTTGGAAGATTAAAAAATGTAAAAAAAAATAAAATTAAAAACCAGCAAAGAGAAGAAATACACTCGAGTATTATTATTTTTGTACACACCGAAGTCGTAAAATACAAACCCGTACGTATAATACACGGTACTCTGTACGTTGCATATATAATTTAATTTATACGCGCATAATTTATTTTTAATTTACTCATGATAATTCCTACTCTTCAAAAGAATAAAATAACTGAAATAATCTATCTCACACAAGTGTGTTGATATTCTCATAATCGAAAATACCAATCCAACGTATATATTATATCATATCTGTACTAGATTCAAAAAAATTGCATCTCTCCTCACTCTTTCATTTATTCACATTTACTTTCGTCGTACGAACGCACGGTCCATTTTGTTCGTTCCATACGTCGTAAATATTTTTGTAAATCTTTAAAAAGTGTCACCACAACATAATTTATAAAGTAAAATCTACGAACTTCGAAACACGCAAGAACGTTGATGATAAGCATATGAAAAATTTATGAACGGCATTTCTTATCACATATATAATATATTTTTTTACGACTTGTCATTTTTATATTTTTGTATAACATGTGGATTATTCTCCCGGCGTTGAAAAAAATTAGGAGAGAGAAATAGACGAAACGTCATCTATCATCATATCACATCATTTTATTTTTAAATATAAACATCAAACCAAACAAATCATGTGTCTTAAAGCTTGCTTGACCAAGGTGCTGTCATATATGCTTGTTTCATAGCAATTTTATTATTTGCATCTGTTTGATGAGCTTTTACAGCTGCCAAAGCACCAACACGTGTGCAGATAGCTGATAATTTTGGACGACCAGTAAACAATGATTGGGCATTGGTTTCTTTCGTCATGAAACCACTTGAATACCAACCACTTGCTGCATAAATATAAATATCAGCAACAGATAAGTTACCATTTTTCAATGTACTATCTGTACCTTCGATATTTTTTTCCAATTCATTTAATTGGAGGAAAGCTTTACCACCACTGGCTAATGTATTCTTTGCAATTTCTTCACCGTTTTTTTCACCCACAGATTTTAACATTTCCATCCAAATATCTTCGCCTAAAAAATCCATGACTTCATCGACAACCAAAGCATCGTTTGGATCGGTTGGATACAAAGGATTTCCTTCTACATATGTAGTTTTTGCAATGTATCTTAGAATTGATCTTGACATTCCTGCTACTTGCCCATTTTCCAATGTAATAACAGGCATAACGTTCCACTTAGTGTTTTCTTTTTCACCTGCTTTCCATGTCTTGCTATCAATGTACGTTTCGGTGTATTTAGTGCCTTTCAATTTAAGCATTAAACGCACTGCTTCACCACGTCCTGGGATACCATAATATTTAACGTCTGTAGTCATACTTGATTTTTAAGTGTTTTGTTTATATGGTACTGTGATGAACTTGATGGTAAGACGGAAAGTGATGATGAGAGAGGTAAAAAAAAAAAATAATAAATGAATTGTTAGTATTTCTTTTCTTTGAAAAAACAGTTTCTTCTAATGCATTATTACTTACCTTTTGGTATTAGTTTCTTTTTTTTGTTTGTAATTCTTAAATTGAAATCATGAAAATGAATGAAGAAGAAAGCTGTGTATGGACTGTATCTTTATTATTTTTTCCCTGGAAGAGCTATACCAGGTAATTTCAATAATAACATCATTATCTTCTTCTGGAAAAAACCACCGTCGTTTTTTGGACAACATAGTGCTGTGGAGTGCCATACGCCATACACAAAAAGAGTGCCACAAACTCATTTTATTTACAAGGGCTATAATAAGGCCTATACAGAATTAAAATTATGTATACTAACAAGTACAATATTATGTCAAGTTGACAGAAAGACACAAAAAAACAAGTAATGAAATAATGTGCTTTTATTTCCAACTAAATCATCATTGCTTTCGCTATCAGAACTTACATTGACAATTTGTTTCGAACTGCCATTCGAACTTGAACTTGTGCTGCTATTTGCTTTGGAATTTTTTTTTGGTATGATCTTCAATTTTTTTTTCACCGCTTTCCCGTTTTTAAAATTGCTGTTATCGCTGTTGCTCCCGCCATTGCTCCTGCCACTGCTCTCATACAAATCTTTTTCCTTGAGTTCCTTGCTAAATTCGCTGAAATCATCGAAGTGATGAGGGTCACTTATTATTATTATTGTAATGAAATAACAAAATTATTCTGTTTGCGTTTTGTAATCTGTTCCATGAGAAAAAATCCGAAACGCCTTTCAAAGATTTACAAATATCGCGCATCTAAAAGATTTTACATCATATAAGAAGATACGGAGCCTAACAACAATTTCAAAAAACGCATACGTACAACGCAAACATAAAGATGCTCTACGTGTGAGACCGGTGATTCCACAATGTGGAACTCCTTGGGAGACGTTAGTTAAAATAACGGGTAAAGTTATTACAAGATGGATAGAAAATGCGATACTTAAAACAAGAAATTGGCATATTAAAAATACATTCAATATTAAGATACATTGGCAAAAAGAAAAAGCACGCTTAAGCAAAAAATATGGAAAGAAAACGCGATTTTTAATTCGACCTGGTGATTTAAAAAGCTTTTTTACGCATTGTCCACACCAAAGAGCACTAACAGCAGTTAAATTCCTTCAAGCGAAACAACCTAAAAATGAAACAAAATACTATAAAGTAAGACGGTTTGGAAAAGGAGGAGCATATAATATACGAACAAGAGACAAAGATACAACAGATGGCAGAATGTATGCAACTATTACCAGCAAAGAAGTGATCAATATGACAAAAGTTATCTGCAATAATCAATATTATATACTTGGGGATATGATAGAAGGTTGGAATACATATATGGTACCAGCTACAATAAGAAATAGAAACAGTTTTCGTTATTTTTATAATAAAAGCAAAAAGATTGTACAATTGGCACAACCTGTAAATGGCATTGTAATGAATAGGAAAGATTGGGGTGGACCAAATGGATTGGGTTCACCAGGGTTAAGCAATTTACTTCTTTGCAGCAAAGAAAGATTTATCACAACATAGAAAATTACAGTATTGATTTCATCGAGTCTGTTCTCAGAGATACTTTGACGTAATGAAAATGAATTAGGTAATAATTCTGGAGGAGGTTCAACTGCAAAAAAAAGAAAAACAGCAAGTATTGATCCTGGAAGTCATAGTAAAAACCACCACTGCCATAATGATATAAAGAAATTTAATACCAACAACAACAATAATATTGCCTTGATATACTTCACCAAGTCAATTAGGGAAAATAAAATCATCGCAACAAACGTTTGAGGTATACAATGAAGTTTCACATCCAATGCGTAAAATTTTATATACAATATTGCAATGTTATGGAATGGTGTAGCAAAAGCAAACGAAACGATCAACATCATGATTACATGGTGCTTCAAACAAGCATCCCAATGATTACATTAAGTGCAATAAAGTCAACCAGGAGTAGCCATGGAGTTTTTGGGGGACAATACAGGCCCCATGCTATTCCTACATTAATGTTAAAAATAGGTTAAGGTAAATCACACACAATATTTCCAAAAAGCATAGACACAGCATAGGAAAAGTTCCCATCAAATTAATCGCAGAAATCATTTTACGTATGAACCATCATATTGATGACGATTTCCCCAACTAGGATGTAAATAGCATTGAGGCACAAATTAAAATATCTTTCGCCCTCCGCCTTTCTTTCATCACAATAGTATACTATTGTATACATAGATAGAAGTGTTGAACTTAAACTATTATGGATTCATCCGTACAACCACCAATCAAGGGAAGAAGAACAATACATCCATCATCAGCATCATATTACTTCATAGATGCTACTGAATCAAGAACACAATAAACAGACGCTGGCATTTTTATAGTAATTATAAATAATATAATACATACATACATATATACATACATATAGTAACCATGGCAAGTCTTACAAAAAGAAATGAAATGCCAAAAAAAATGTGGACGCCCATTGCAAAAGACGTAGAAAATTCAGAAATGACACGTTTCATGCGGTTTGTGGAACAAAATTATAACGCACCTCCTATGTCAACATATCATGAATTACATCGTTGGTCTGTGACTGAATATTCATCCTTTTGGATGGCATTATGGAAATTTATTGATGTAAAAGCATCGATACAACCAGTCGCTGCATATGATGATGTCACAAAATTTCCTGGATGTAAATTTTATCCCGGAGCCTTGATGAATTTTGCGGAAAATATGCTTAAATATAGAGATGACAGAACAGCAATTATATTTCAATGCGATAGTAGCGTGAAAGCGAAAAAAATTACATATAGAGAATTATATGATTCTGTTTCAAAATTTGCAGCTGCATTAAAACGATCAAAAGTAAAGTGTGGTGATCGTGTTGCTGGATTCATACCTAATATTCCAGAATCTGTGGTTGCAATGCTTGCAGCAACTTCAATGGGTGCAATTTGGTCTTCATGTTCACCTGATTTCGGAATCCAAGGAGTTATGGACAGATTTGGTCAAATCGAACCTACGGTTCTATTTACAACTACGGCATATTTTTACAAAGGGAAACGGGTCGATTTGATGGGTAAAGTGAAAGATATCACGAAACAAATAAAAAGTTTAAAAAAAGTTGTATTTGTTCCATATACGGAAGGTACTGAATATAAAATTGGTATTCAACATATTAAAAATGGTGTACATTTAGTTGATTTTCTTGAAGGAATTGAAGCGCAAGAAATTGAATTTGAACAATTACCATTTGACCATCCTGTATATATAATGTATAGTTCAGGTACAACAGGATTGCCTAAATGTATTGTACAAGGACCGGGAGTGTTGATTAATCATATGAAAGAAATGATATTGCATTGTAATATTAAACGAGATGATAAAGTATTTTATTATACGACTACTGGATGGATGATGTGGAATTGGTTAATGAGTGCATTATCAGTCGGTGCAACCGTAGTGGTTTGGGAAGGTAATCCATGTTATCCAGAATGGGATTCATTATGGAAAATGGCAGAGGAAACAGAATTGACGTTATTCGGTACATCAGCAGCATATTTACAAGCTATTATGAATGCAGGTTGTGAACCTGGTAAAAAATTCAATTTGAGTAACTTACGTACAATAGCATCCACTGGTTCCCCTGCAACAGATGTTGTATTTAATTACGTCTACACAAAAATCAAACCTGATGTACAATTTGCTAGTATAAGTGGCGGTACGGATCTAAATGGATGTTTCGCACTTGGATGTCCAATATTACCTGTCTACATGGGCGAATTGCAATGTTTAGGTTTAGGCTTGGATGTTGCTATTTATGACGACGATGGTCGTAGCATTGTGAATAAAAAAGGCGAATTGTGTTGTCAAAAACCATTTCCATCAGGACCTCTTTTCTTTTGGAATGATCCAGAAAACAAACGTTATCAAGGTGCATATTTTGAGGAATATGCAAATATATGGCGTCATGGTGATTTTGCTAAAATTACAAAACGTGGTGGTATGATCATATATGGTCGAAGTGACGCTACATTAAATGCAGGTGGTATCCGTATTGGTACAGCAGATATTTATCGTGTAGTCGATGAGACGATAAAAGAAGTCAGAGATAGTGTTATTGTTGGTTTACAAGTTGGAAAAATTGGTGGGGATGAAGTGAAGGTAGTGTTATTTGTCATGATGAGTGAAGGAAATACTTTGACGTCAAAATTAAAACGTAATATACAAGATCGTATACGTAATGCATGTAGTCCAAGACATGTACCAAATGTCATTTTGGAATGCCCAGATATACCATATACAATATCAGGTAAAAAAGTAGAATTAGCAGTGAAAAAAGTATTAGAAGGAAGACCAGTAAAAAATTCAAGTGCATTACGCAATCCAGATTCATTGGCATTTTATAAAAATGTTAAGTTGAGATAAGTATGATAGTTAGTTTTTTTTTTGTACGCACACGTTACATCTCATATATTTTATACAAATGTTTAAGATCTCTTTTAAAAAAATAACAATTTTATTATAGTGAGGGAGGCGTATTTTATACGTAAAATTAAAATTGTACACACACACACAAGTGAACTGCACACTTCTACTGTTATAATATTTTTATTATTTTTAAAACACTGATAACACCATATTTCTCCCTATGTCCTCTTTTATTTCTTCTTCTTCTTTTTTTGGTTCACTATATAATTTCTACTAATTTGCAATTTCATATTATATATATATATATAATACAATAATCATACTATCTTTACAAAATACAAAACAATACTTAGGTAAACATAAACGCAGCACCACCAGCAGCAAGAAGTAAAATGAATACAAGAACTGGCATCATAGAACCACCACCTGATACACTACTTGAGCTAGCTGCTTCTTTCAATTTTTCACATTCTTCTTTTGTTAATTGGCCAACAATATATTGTTTCATATCATCCATTGCTTGCTCACTGTGTCCAATATCCCAAAATTCATCAGATGCATCAATACCGGAATTCTCTTTCATGATATCATCACCACCTGGATGATCTTCCAAATATTTAGTTACATCATATACATTGTATTTCGTAGCATTTGCAGCATTTTTAGCATCACGTACAGCAAATATTACCTTACCCTCATGCCTTTCCGCATCATCTTCACCTTTATAAACTTCTAATTGTTTTAACGTAAATTTTTTCGACATTATTATTATGAATAATTATTTATTATGTAATATATCTTGACTATTGTTGTCTAATTTTTGTTGTATTTTTGCTTTTTATTTTGCAGATCGTTAGAGGAGGCAGCACACGTGACATATGCCGTTGATGCATCTTTTATTAAAAAAAATCAGTTTGTTGTGCTTGTTGAAAATTATGGCCAATATGATTTGTGCCTATGACATGATAGGTAACTTATACTAAATAGAATACTATTTATACTCCTAGCTGAAAGTGGTGAAATCACGAAATAGAACCAACTACCAACTATTTTAATTTAAATCCTTTCATATGTTCATCATAGCTAGCGACTAAATATCATACTGTAGCAAAAGTATAGCTCCCAGAGCTGTGATTTGATATAAGTGTTATAATATGAATGAAATGAACAACAGATGCTTACATGGAATTTTAGGCCTATTTCGTATTATTATAACTGCATCGGAAAAAGCAGAGCGTGTGCTCTGGTGCTCATGTGCTCATCCAGACGCCCGGAGCCGGAAATCTTTTTTTAAAATTTTTAAAATCAAATTGGTGCTGAAAAATTAAAACTAATAATAATAGAAGAATTTTGGACTTATTCTAAAATTGAAATATAAATAATAACTTGGCCAATGGTATGCACCTCTTAAAATGATGATGCGCCGCAATAATTGATGACGGCAGTTGTTTTATTTTTTTATATTGATTTAGATTTTATCGGTAAAAATGAATATATAATAATAGTAGAAACGAAATCGAAGGATGGATAGTATGTAATATTTACAAAAAAAGAGATTATTAAAGAAAAAGGGATCATATTTTTCTTGTTTTTTGGGATACAAATTGCCTTCTCTAGTTGTTAATTCATACGTTCACATTACCGCATATAGGAATAGGAATATAATATATATATATATACCTACACATATATATTACTGATTTTGGGTATATTTGGAACAAACGAAGTAGGGATTTATTACAATAATAAAAAGAAAGCACTCATATATACACACACATATCATGGCCTTCCTAAACCGAAATGATGATGATATATGGGGCGGGAAAACATCAGAAGGTAAATTTAATAGCAATAGTGGTGGTGGATATGGACGACATGGTTCTACAAGTGGTACATATGGGCGACATAATACATCTTCACGTGGACAAGGTGATGATTTACTTGCAGAAGCTGATGATGTCTTATCTTTTAGAAACAATAATAATTCTAGTAGGAGTCGTGGTAATAGTGCTCGAGAACAATATGAAGAGCGGGAGCGGGAACGCGCGAAACGACGCACGGCAAGAAGCTTAGGTGGACCAGGTGTAAACCGAAGTGGAAAACCAACCATTGGTGGTAGTGGTAGTGGTATGAGCCCCATGAGAAACAATAAGTCTAAGGATTTTTCAAGACCAAGGCAAAACTTAAGATTTAGTGCGGTTGGAAAGAATACAAATGTAGACTTTGGTATGGATGACAATTTTTTGGATCCTTTTGATAGTGATGATGGAGATGTAATGGAAGAAGAGCTACCATCTAAATCATCATTAAAAAGAGGGATCCGAGGTCGTCGAGAGGTTGTTGCGGAATCAATCGATGAAACAGATAAAAATAGGTTTGTTGAAGACGATTATGACAATGAAGACAGATGGAAAAATGGATCAGAGAAAGTGAATAGAAGCGCGAAAAAAAAAGCAGCAAGAGACCGACAAGATCTATTCAATGATGAAGAGGATGATGTCGTGGAGGATTTTAATAATAACGATGATGATTACAGGGGAAAAGGTCGACGAGCAGCGCCAAGAGACGAAGGAAAAACATCAGATAGGAAGGGAAAAAAACCTATACGTATGGTTCATTCCTCAGATGATGAGGATGAAGGTACTATGATACGACGTAAAAAACAGAGCAATACACCATTAAAAAAAAAGAAAAATAGGAGATTTAAAGAATCAAATCAAAAAGGATTCATGGATGAAGTGGATACTGAAGATATTGGTGGAAAAACACCAGATAGGAATAGTAAGAAGACGAAGAAAAAAAAAAAGAGAGGACCAAAACCGCCACCAGATATGGATGACTCAGCGGATGAAGATGATATGTTTAAAATTGATGTCCCAGAGGATCGACGAAAAATGACACGAGAAGTAAGTTTTGTATTGCCTCTCTATTTAATCTATCTACAAATATATATATATATATATTTACATACATTTTTGATCTATCAAACTATATATATTATATTATAGTATACAACATGAATCTAACTCTCTATATACACACACATATATCATTGTTATTATTATTACATAGGAACGACTTCAAGCAGCTCGATTACGTGCAGATAAACGATCACCAAAAAGAAAAAGCAAGGCATCAAATAAATCACGTACGCCAACAAAGGATCAAAAGCCAAAACCACCAAGTTCGGATGATATCGATAAAGAAGCTGATGCAGCACCAAGAGCTCGTGGCATTCAACGCACTCCCAATCTATCAAATATGAAAGAATTTGTCATGGCACCTGCACGAAGACGCGATGGTGTAGTCCAGTGTTACATTGAAAGAATCAAACCAACAGGAATGGCAAGTTTTGGTTTTGGATCGACACAATATCACTTATATTTGAAAGAGAATGATACTTTTTTGATGGCAGCAAAACCGCGGAAGGCTAATAAAACTTCCAATTATCTAATTTCTATTAGCAAAGATGATCTTGCCCGTAAAAGTGACAATTATGTTGGAAAGTTACGTTCAAACTTTTTAGGTACCGAATTTAATGTTTATGACGATGGCATGAATCCAAATAGTGGCGATAAGACATCAGGTTCAAATAAAATTAGGGAGGAATTAGGAATAGCAATGTATGCATCTAATTTGCTTGGTTCAAGAGGTCCAAGGAAAATGCGAGTTGCGGTACCAGTAGTAGATGAACGTACGCAACGACGTGTTAAATTTCAACCAAGAACTGACGAAGAAGGGATATTACGGAAATTTAAAGACCGCGAATTGGATCAATTGTTTTATATGATCAACAAACCTCCACGTTGGAATGACCAAGTCGGTGCTTACGTTTTAAATTTCAATGGACGGGTAACGATGGCATCTGTAAAAAATTTCCAATTAATCAACCCTGAAGACCAAGAACGGGTTGTATTGCAATTTGGTCGTGTTGCTAAAGATAAATTTACAATGGATTTCCAAAGTCCATTGTCACCATTTCAAGCTTTTGCAATATCATTAAGTAGTTTTGATAGTAAATTAGCATGCGAATAAAAACACTAAAATATTGCGTGATTATATTTTGTTGTATTTTTCGTCTGTATGATATGATGAAGGAGAGTTTTGCTTTTGTAATAAAAAATAAATTATGATAAAATATTTCAAAAAAATCACATACACTGTACTGTGTCGTATGACATACCTGATATGATACCATCCCCAATTAAAAACTAAAAATAAAACCCCTGGGGGGGGAGGTAATATATTAATATTTTAATCACACATTATATATATGATAATGTACATAATATATATATATTTGAAATTAAATATATATGATAATACACGTTACATCTTTTCACTTCCGCGTATTACGAGGTATTTAAACCAGCAGCAGATTTTTTTCCCACACTGGCACACACACGAACAAGTACATGCCTGGTTGGAATAATAGAGCCCTTCGAACATAATAATTTCCAACCACCCATCATATTATATTTTTAATATTCTTCATTTTTTTATACAGAGCCCGCGTATAATAGCATGGACACAGCAGCCGAAAAGGGATTTTAATAAGATTTAGGAGGAGGAGATTTATTTTGATTTAAAAAAAAAAAAAAAAATAAATAATTATTATTTAAATTTATAATAATATTTAAATATACGATTGATTTTAGGATCGACACACATCTATATATATACCATATATATTCAATATTATTTGTTGTCCCACCTTTTTTTTTTCTCTCTGTTGTATTATATAATATATATATGTTACATAATAATAATAATAATTAAGAAAATATAAATAATATTAAAATATAAAAAAATGAATAATCAAAATGATAAATTAAATACCCCGTCATCAAGTAGCAGTGATAATACTACTACCACCACCACTACTACTACTACTACTACTACAACGACAACCACGGCGACAATGCAAAATAATCTTGGCTACTTATCACCGTCTTTAAAAATTAAGAAAACACCATCCTCAAATTTTATGTCCAATAATAGCCGTATGACGTTGTCACCGCGGGATCGTTCAGGTTCTTTAATGGGTTCTAAAAAAACACCGCACTCCTCACCTAGTAGTGGTAATAACATAGCTGAAACAAGTGGTCGTGATAGCGCGAATCATTTTGAAGTCGCTGGAAAACGTTACAAGCGTAAGCGACCGAGAGTTGATGATAATGCATACCAAGCTGTTGTTAGCTCGTATCGCGAAGACCCGACAAATAAGCCGAAAACAAGGGAAGAGAAGATGGCTTTGTTGGAAGCTAATTGTATATGGCAAGGCGCTGAAGGTGGAAAAGGAAGTGATGTCAATGCAGCTGAAGTGACTAGATATTTAGAAATTTCAAAAGCACTTTCGAAGCCATTACATTCCGTGAAGCGGGCTATTGATAAAAATGCGTTGACCAACTCGTTACTTGAAAATGAAAAAGCACTTGAAATGTTACATAATAGTAAATACAATATAAATCGTGCAGCATTTCAATTAGCGGCAAGCGTTGGCGCAGGACAAGAAGTTCGATATTTACGTAAAAATTTTGAAGAAGAGGAAAAATTAAGACGTGGTGTACGTAGTGACAATGCGAATATTGCATTGAAAAAGATGGACAAAAGCAACGTTAAAAAAAATAGCAATGGCAGGTTATCCAACACGAAATTGACAGATAAGGAAATTAAGAGAATATGGACCGCGTGGAACACGCGTGCTAGGAATCTATTAAATAGTAGTGACAACAACAATAATAACCAATTTCGATTTAACGATTTAAAAATGTTATTAATCGAAGCTAAAACTTTGCCTCAAGTTACATTAGTACCCGGCTCGTCACAAGAAGGTTTTGTAAAAAGCTCAATAAATCAACAACAAAAATTGAAAGACCGCATCATGATGGTAAATCAATGGACGGCACATGCACATGATATGTTGTCCGGTATGAATAAACAATTGTACAGTTTGGAAGAGTTGGAGAAATTGATGCAAAATGCCAAATCGTTAAAGGGCTTCTTGGACGATATTAACCACGTTAAAAATATTTTAAGCGATATTAATGAATGGATCGAAAAATATGAAGGTATGATTAGTGGCGATAAATGTATAAGAATCGAAGTATTTCAAACCATGTTAAAACATAGCCAAAATTTTCCAGTAAGAGTTCCACAAGTTGATGAATTAAAAATGCGTTTAACCGAGGCTGTGGCACAAAGCACACGTATTCAACGACTTTTCCCAGAATTTTGGGAATTCCAAATTTCAAATAAACAGCGTCTGGCAGATGGAAATGGTACCTCTAATAGAAAACCGGCATTAGAAGTAGTCAAGGATTTAGTTGAGCAAGTGGAGTCAATTGGAATTGAAACTGATGAATTGGCAATTGTAAAAAATGCATTATTGTCTACGCAGGAATGGATAAAACGTGTAAATAATTTAAAAAGTAATAAAACGAGTAATAGTAAAGATGGTGCCAGTGATGGTAATAATGGTGCCGGGACGCCATCATCAAGTAGCGGCAATCGTGGGTCTTTAAAAGTTTTTAGCGCACTTTTACAAGAATCAAAACACTTACCTATCGATGTAAGTGTCCATTCGACAAAGTTGACAAAAGCTTTGAGCGAGGCGACTACTTGGGTAAAAAAGTTCAAAGACGCCATACCGAACAAAACATCAAGACGTGGCGGGGAAGGTAAAAAGAAAGCAAACTTAAAAATGTTAAGTACACTTTTGGATGAAGCTGAAGATTTTCTAATGATGGATAATAATAGCAAAAATAAAGGCGTGGTTGAGGATATTCGTGATTTAGTCGAAACTGCAAATGAATGGATGGAAGAGGCGCAGGAAGCTATTGACGACAAAAAGAGCACGAAAGAGGATTTGCATAGTTTATATGTCGAGGGGGTGGATATACCTGTTGAAATGGATCTTCTAAAAGTTTTAGAAACAGAAATAAAACGCCGCGATTGGGCTGCAAGAGCAACAAAATGTTTAACAGAAGAACCATTTGAAAATATAGAGACATTGCAAGATATGTTTGCTGAAATACCAACCATACGAGCTTTGCTTCCAGAGAATATGGTAGCAGAGGAATACCGAATAGAAAAAGAAAAGGAGATGAGAAATACTATAAAGTCTTGCTTAGAATGGCTCGAACGGACCGAATTAGCTTTAAAAGCCCCGGGGAAAGGGGCGCATAAGAAAAACCAAGTACCAGTGACCATTGATTCGTTGTTAATTTTGATTGAAGAGGGTGACGATATTACTGTTGATATAGAAGATGAACTAGAAAAGCTAAAACAATTAAAGAACGATTCTGTAGCATTGCAAAATACGGTAAATGAAATTGTGGAAAATATTGGAAGTATTATAAAATATAGATCCTCTAATCCAGTTTTCCCTTTACGCAATTCTCATTCCTCTTCGAATGTGATGTCAATAGCACCAATCGAGCTAAAAGTTTTAGAGAAGATAATAGAAGACGTCAAAAAAACACAAGTCGAGATTGTAAATACAGAGCCAATAATTAATGAATTTGAAAAGTCAAGCGAATGGATTTCGCGGGCAAGGAATAGTTTTTCAAAACAGCAACGCAACAAATCAAAGGTTGGACGAAAACCTACAAAGAAAGAGATCACGGACCTTTGCTTTCAAGCCAACACGCTTGCCACCGAAGTTTATAATGAATTGAAAGTAATCACAAAAGAAGTGGAAATAGCTGAAATTTTTATCAAGAAAGTAGATGAGCAACTTATGCAAAGCGATAAAGACATGGAAGAAGCGCTAAAGGAGGAATCGGAACAGGCAAAGGATATCGATACGGATAGTTCAAGCAATACCAACGGTGATAATAATATTATCAGCGGAAAAATAGTCACCATAGAAGAAGAATATTTAGAAATTTTTGAAAATTTATTAGAAGAAGCACGAACTAGTCTTGCATACTCAACACCAGAAGTAAAGCTGTTGTCATATCGTGTTAACATTTTAAAATGGCTTCGGAGTGTGGCACCATTGCTAGAAGCTGACAGTGGTGGAAAAATCCAAGAAGTTAGCAGAGTCTTAAAACGTTACGAGACGTTGAAGAAAGATGACGAGGAACCTCTGTACATTCCAGGAATTTCTGAATCAAGCAAAGGATATGATGGGTGGAGGATTATACGCCATGTCCAAACAGCGGAAGCATTAAGAAATAAATCTTTAAAAGCACAAATAGGCTCAAAAGAAATCGAAAATTTCTTTAAATTAAAAAGCGGAGAGGCAAAACCAACTATGGAAAAGTTGGGTGAGCTGTTGAAAAAAGCTGCAACGGTGCCATTTCTACCAAAAGGGGCGTTGACAAGATTAAAAAGCGAAGCTAGGAAAGGAAAAACTTTAAACGAAAAGATGCAAAGAGCTTTGACTGAAGAGAAATTAACCCTAACGAAACTGCGGGGACTGTTGAAACAACACGAGAAAATTGCTATATATTTACCATTGGTAGAAAAGATTGATAAAGAAATAGAAGATGGGTACAATTGGGACCAAGAAGTTCGAAATGCGGGCATTCAACAAGGCAATGCCTCCTTAGATCATTTGCGAAAACTTCGTGACCAAGGAATGAAAATACATTGCCACCTTGACTTGATGCCGCAAATAATGGACATTGTACACCCGTGGTGTTTATGCGGAAACACTACAGATGGCGATATGTTTGGTTGTGAGAAATGTGGCAATTGGTTTCATCCTGATTGTATGGATGTTCCTGTCGCTAACCTTACTGATGATTTTAAATATTACTGTCCACGTTGTACTATTCGTATAGGCGTATCCAACGTTATTCAACAAATAACCGATTCGTTGTCTATGTATTTAAACAGTAAGCAAATGGAAGTATCGCGTGCGGGTGGACAGTCTATGGCATCTACCCTTGCTACGACAACAACAACAACAACGACGACGACCACGACTACTACTACCACCACCACCACTACTACAAATGAATCGCCAACCTATCACAAGATTAAAGGAATGGGTATGATTTCACATGAAGTTACCGGGTGGCTACTTAAGACCCTTGATATGCACTATCCACCAGAAAAAAAAGCCAAATATAACGAAGAGAAGAGAATTGATGAAGTTAAGCAATTTTTAAACCTAGTCAAAACTGCTAGGCGTGAATTTTTGCGTTTAATTCCGTCTGATGATGCACAGTTTGACACAGAATATTATGACGTAGAAAAGAGTGTCGCTGGGGATGATTTATTAAAATATGTTGCTACTCGTGGAAAAATTGGTGATGTGGAGATCGATGAATTATTAATGGGGAACACAACAGCTTTTAGGCATTTAAGTAACGAAAGTCAAAATGTACAGAATCTAATTGTTACAGGCGTGGAAATACTCAAATGGGCTTCTGAGAGCTTAAAGCTTTTGAAACCTTATGAACTCTTGCGAGTGGAAAATTTACAACATTGCATAAGAAAAGTCGATACAATTTTACGCAAACAAAACCAATTTAATCGATTAACTAAAAAATGGAAAGTTTTGAAAGATTTAGACAACCCATTTAAGAAAGTTCTTAAAAAAGCAGATAAATATAAAAAATCCATTCGGAACCTTAACGCTAATATGGAAAGATGGTTCAAGGAATGGGATGAGTGGCACATAGCAAAGAAAATTGATATTCGTAGACAAAGCAAAAATAGCGAAGAAATGCAAGAAAGTAGTGAAAAGCAGCAAGTCGTAAGTCCAGGGGAGACGGTAGTAGTAGGAGAAAAAGCCGGAAGTAATGGACAAAATAATACAGAACCACATGCCACGTCAGCAACAGCTGCCGTGACGACATCAACGACTATTAATAACGCCAATGGTACTGGAAATGCTCTAATGATAACAGGTACTTCTCCTGAACAAATTTCAATTGCAACAACACCAGCTATTCCACAGTTTCCACCTCCGTACCCTGGCAAATTAAGCACGGTAGAAAACGTTATAAGTAATAGAAGGTATGTGCCAGTAATCTTGGAAGAGTTTGAAAGATTACAAAAGAATTTTGTTCAACTGAAACAATATTTAGCATTAGACAAAGAAACATACAAAAGACCGCCAAAAAAGCGAAAAGCAAAAAAATCAGAGAAAGATGGCGATTCCAAGAAGAAACAGAAATTAGATACTACGAAAATAGAAACACTATCAAATTCTGATAGTGGTACTAATATGAGCATGAAACGCAAGCGTGATGATGATGGCGAAAAGAAAAAGAAAGATGGCAGGGGAAGACCTCGGAAGAATAGTGTAGTTGGAAATCCAGGTGTGAATAAGAAAAATCCTGTTGGAAGGCCTCGTAAAAATAGTGTAAATGATGATAAACCAGTAAAAAAAAATCCGGTTGGCAGACCTCGGAAAAATAGCGTAGTTGTGCAAAAAAGTACCAAAAAAGATAACACTACCGTCAATGCTAATGTATGGGTTCCTGTTGCTAATGTTAGGGTTCCTGTTGTACAAGTAGCAAACGGAGATAGTGAGTAATAAAAGTAACCCGCGTGTTGAAAAAAATGTTTTTTTTCAGAGATAGAGCGGCGGTGTATAATATTTGTACACGAACGTACTTTGTATGATATATGAGTATGACATTATTTTTTTATGATTCGTACAACAAGTAAAATATTAAAAATTTATATACACGCGTATTTTAATTTTTTATTCCCTTACTCATGACAATTCCTACTCTCAAAAGAATACACAGTGACTGAGCCAATATTAAATACTCTACAAAAAAGTATGTAATTATATAAAAAATTCTCTTATTTTAATGTATTATATATATTATATATACGTATCATACTCGTATATACTTCGTATAATATATATTTAATTAACCCACCATATGTACTGTTTTTTTTAGTTTTGTAAAAAATATATGCGCAAAAGAGAGTGTATGTATCATACATCAATACTCGCCCCACGTACTTCGTATTTTTTATTTGATTATCATACGTTTTAATAAGGCTTATCCCATGTCGAACACTTAGTTGTTTTATTGTAATAATACACATGCCCAGTTTTTGGATCAGTGACTTCTTTCCATTCATCTGCAGTAAAAGTTTTTCTTTGGATATTTTCTGGATATTCCCATTGGGTCTCATTTTTACTATTCACATAGTAGGGAGTCCCATTACTATCATAATATTCAGTCCAGCCACCACCTATATCAATTTTATGTTTTACTAATTTACCTTCATTTCTTTTCTTTTCAACCGATTTTCGACGTTGTACTTTTTGGATCATATTTGCAGCTTTGACATGAGACTCATCGTAGTCAACTTTTGTTTCTACTTTTTGTTTGGATATCTCAACAGCTTTCTCTCTTGATACATACGACGACGTTGATGTTTCGGGTGACGAAGAATAACCTAATTTAGCCTGAGATCTTTGTTGTATAAATTCCATCAATTTATTGGACATATCATATTGTAATTTCCTTGGTATCACTTCGTTACGTTTACCTGCTAACTGTTGCCATTCTGAGACGCTCATAGATTCCTCACGTAAAGCGTTTTGAAAATTAACAGTTTTTTTCAACAAAAATGGATGAGATTTAACATATTTCAAAAAGCCACTCATATTCACATCTATAAAAAATGACGTGTTGTTAGCTAAAGAAATTCTACAAAGTTTATTATGGGAAATAGTACTTTATTTACTTACAACCATCTGGATCAGCTAATTTTGCCAGCACTTTCCCTTCTTTTGACTGTAGTCTTATACCCGCTTTTTGACCACTATTTCTCATTCCCCCAATCCTATCACTTTCTATTCTTTTAGTTTTTCCATAGCTGACTGTACCACTTAAAGTTCCCATTGCTTCATCCACTAATTGAAATATCGTATCAGTATGTATACCCTTCCCACTTTCGTTATAGGTTTCAAAGGTCACTGGCCCAATCGAATGCTCTGTCAACGTACAAACATTCCAAGTTGCAACTACATATTGTGAAAAATTAAGTGTTCCTTTACCTTTACTATCTACTAGGGCGAAGATGTTATCTATAAATGGTGTTGTTTCTACACTTAAGGATCGTGTTAATTCACGTAACGATAATGAATTGCTGCCGTCGTCATCAAATTTCCAAAATAATTTGGCTACTTTAACACTTTGTTTTGTATTTAAATGTAAGAAATCAAACAACTTTTTGTTGTCTTCGAGTTGATTTCGAAAAGCTGGAGGTAGATCAGACAATGGGTTAGAAGCGCATAATCCCATCTATATCGAAAATATATAAAAATAAAATTACAGTAAGAGAACCTTTGATGTACACACTTGACTAGATTTATAATATATATAATATATTTGACGCAATAGACGTTTTTATTGTGTTCAGAGTTATTTTACTTTTAATATTAACATTTAATATTAATACTAGTATTAATATATTTTTTTAATAATAATAACCGTAATTAATCCAGTATTATAGTATCCGTACTACCACAGCGTATAGTTCATAATTTTGGAATAATAAATCTGATGAAGAAATTTGTGTGAAAAAAGATATAATGTAAAATAGTATTATATATATAATAGTTGTTTAGCGTACTTAGTTTTTATATTTTTTAAAATTATATGCCTATGAAAACACATTCAGAGTAAGTTTCCTTGTTTCCTTGCATCTCATATTGGTGCGATGGAGTGGTGTGGTATTAGTATAATAGGGTATAGGTGAAGTTGAAGAAGTACAAGACATCAACAAAAAAAAAAGAAGGGAAAAAAAGTAAAAAAAAAAATAATTTCAGCACAGTGAAATTCGTCAATTTTTTACCAGCAGTATAATAGTATTTCCCTTCTTATTTTATATACTATTATTAATATTATTTTTATTATTATTCTTCATAATTATTATGTATTAAATTACACGATAAAAAAAAAAATAATAATTAAAAAAATTAGATACAGCAGTACAAGGGATGCCTTCTGCCTTATGTTGAATTTATTATCTTAATATTTACATCACTAATATATAATTTGAATATCTTACATAGTTAGATAGGAACACAAGGTAAATTTTGGTGACGCAGACAAGATGAATAAAATAGTTATATTAGTGGCTATTTTACTAGTATACAGTGTCAAGAGGATGGACGCTAGAATGCATGGAGTGCGTTCAGCAAGGAGACTAAGCCGCTCTCACCCATTACGCCGTTTGGTTGGAGAACGTTATCCTCCACCGCCAGGTACATTTGAAACGTGTGATGAATTCAAAACCTACGGGGTGAGGGAAGGAGGTGCTTCGGTGCAATGCGCAAATATAATGGTGGACGCGTGCTGCGACGAGTGTCTGTATAATCAAATGGCTCCATCTTGCGGGCAATGCATGCAAGAAATGCTTAATTCTAATTACGAAGCACTAGTTGCGAATCAATGCATAGCACCTGTTCCCAATATTGATAGGTCAGGGTACGGCAGTAATCATGGTGGGATGCGTTCAGCAAGGAGACTAAGCCGCTCTCACCCATTACGCCGTTTGGTTGGAGAACGTTATCCTCCACCGCCAGGTACATTTGAAACGTGTGATGAATTCAAAACCTACGGGGTGAGGGAAGGAGGTGCTTCGGTGCAATGCGCAAATATAATGGTGGACGCGTGCTGCGACGAGTGTCTGTATAATCAAATGGCTCCATCTTGCGGGCAATGCATGCAAGAAATGCTTAATTCTAATTACGAAGCACTAGTTGCGAATCAATGCATAGCACCTGTTCCCAATATTGATAGGTCAGGGTACGAGAATTGATAACCACACATCATATATATATATATATATTACAAAACACTTCCTCCAGCAATTCAGACTCTGTTGGATCTTCATATACATATTAATTTAATGTTCACCACCCTCGGTTGAATATTACTTCATAATGAAGTGCTTGTGTATTTCCACACTTCATATTATATAAAATTTTCTCTTACTCATGTATATATACGATATTATATGATATTATGATGGTTAAAATCTAAAAGTTATAATAATTTTACACTTCTCTGGCATTTTTTTATTTTATTATAGTATTGGTCTGGTATTAATATGGTTATACCAGTATTATATTATAGTACTATAGTATACTGTTCTGATAATAGTATATTAATAATAATAGTAAATAATAGTGCAATCCAGCAATCATAATCCTACTACCTGGCAATAAAAAATAAATAGGTATTATTATTTCTTCAATAATAGCACGTTGCAATAATATAATATTATACTCACATATTACATATTATCGTATTTGTAAAACACATCACGGAAACACACACTCAACAAAAACTAATACGCCTATGAGTTTGTTGTAAATTATCGTTGATTATATTGTGGCGCATAAATTGGATACTCGTCTTCTTAACTGTAACTAATAATACCAACCACGGTAATAAGTAAATAACATGGGAGGTGGCGCATCTAAAAAGAAGAATAAAACTCAGAAGATTGATAATGGTAACTCAATAATGGCAAAGAAGGAGAGGGATACAAATACTGACGCAACTAGCACTACTAATACTACTACTAACAAAAGCAATAATAACAACAATAACTCTGATCCCATTAACCAGCAAATCAAAATTGTTACGCCAGTTCCAAAGAATATTAAGAGAGAGGAATCGGAAGCTATGGTACGCGAAGCTCAAAAAGCTTTGCAACATATGGATTCACTATCAAATGAACGTATGAAAACGGTAGCTGCAACAGAGAAGCAAGATACATGGGAATCACAGATGGAGGAAGACGCTCGGAATCAAACAGAAGAAGGAAGAGCCTGTATAACGATTCAAAAACTTGTTAGAAAGAGAGGCGCGGAAAAGATATTAATTCAAAAAACAACTTGGAGAAATAGAAATCAACTAGAGTTATTTTTTGAGCGGCACGCAACAAAATATACTAATTTTTATGAAAATGTATATTCCAAAAGAATTGAAAAACATAATTTGTGCATGGATAGGAATGTAACGACGATGAAAACAACATTTCCATTTCCAAATAAAAAAAATTCAAAACTCCAATATTCTTCAAATAATATCAATGCAGTTTTACAATCTTTTCGCAAAACAACAGAAGCAAATTCATATCTAGAATTGGATGATTTTTTAACCATCATAGAAGCGTATAATAACATTATTAAACTAGAAGAAACTCTTATATCACTACCAAAGAAAAAAAGCAATATTCCATTATTTGTTATTGTTGGAGATTTGCATGGGCATTTCGAGGATTTGATGGAAATTATTGATGATAACGGGGTTCCTACAAAAAACAAACCATATATATTTACCGGTAATATCATTAATTACGGACCGAAAAGCATACATTGCTTGACAATGATTATGCTGTGGAGCATTGCAGAACCTGAATCAGTTTACTTCTTACGTGGTAATCACGAACATGCATCTTATAGTTTAAAATTTGGGTTTGTGCATGAAATATGTTCCATTTATATTCCAACTACGGAAAATCAGGCTACTTTACATAAACTATTTGTATCCTTACATGATTTATTTCATTTTCTACCATTATGTATACAATTATATGAAAAATGTCTGATTTGCCACAGTGGGATATGGAGAGATGAACGGATAGATTTAGAATCTGTTAAAAATATTAAACGTGGCAATGAAGCAAATGTAGGCAATCTTTTCCAAAAAATTGGCGTCTCTGTTGATTTAATGCAGATGACGGAGGAGGAAAGAAATCATTGCATAGTTCAAGACATTTTATGGAGTGACTTGTATGATAAATCTGCCAACATCAGCTTTAACGAAGATCGTGGAATTAGTATATTGTACGACACTCAGCATGTACAACGTGTATTAGAGAATTGCAATTTAAATACTCTTATTATATCTGGATCACCATTACAAGATGGTTACAAAGATGATGTCGCGCATTGCATTCGCGTTTTCAGCGCATCTTCGTATTTTGGCAATAAATCGAATCTTGGAGGATACTTACTAGTAGAAAAAAACGAGTTACAAATACATCCATGTAGCTTTTCAGTTAAGGGTGGGAAACGTGATAAACATTATCATTATTGTAAGTATCATCTTGTATTAGAAATAATCAATTACACATTGTACAACGATCAAATTTTCTAACAAGTTCATATTATTTACGTTCGTACTGTAGTGAGAGGTTTATCTAATGCAGTGAGGGAGCATTTATTAGATTTGGAAAAAGGTTTTCATAAAATAGATTATAAAAAAACGGGAATGGTTACCATCTTAGAGTGGGCCCAAGTCATGGAAGCTGGGACTGGATTACATGTACCTTGGTTAATGGATAGAAGTGATATAATAGATTGGGATGAAATGGATTTAGAGACCAATGAAGTCAATTACCAACAATTTTTATTTGATAAAGGCTTGACAGAGAAAAAAGATTCTAAAAAACGCAATGTCCAAGCATATGTATTAAAATTCTCAAGGCCATTGTACATATATTTTGATGGAACGAAAACAGGTGAAGAAGCAATTACAAAAGAAGAATTTTCAACTGCGTGTAATTTATTAGCTCAATTATCACAAATTAATGAACTGAAGGAAGATGGTGTTGCGGATATGATGTATAATATGTTAGATGGCCCAATGTATCATAATGTTAAACAAAAAAAAAACTTAAAAGTTTGCTTACTGTTGTTGAAGTTATTAGCCAATGGAAAATATTTTATGAGTGAAGAAGAAATAGAAGAGGAAAAAGCTATGGACGAAGACGAACCTAAAAAAGATAATGCAACACGATTACCAAGTAATGCGTAAATTATGTGATATATATATATACATTGTATATATATTATACATTTTATATAATGTCATATGCATCATACCACATGTTAATGATATTTTGTACCACATACCAGTATGTACAACCTTTGTACACAATAGAGAGAATTTCAAATATCTCACTCGATTCAGTGTTTTTAAATATTGTATTTAAGGTATATATAACCCATTCTATTCCTGGTGCTATTGCCAGCCAGGCCAGCCTTTTTTGCTATTGGCTAGTAGTTTTTTTTTTGCACACACTTTGCCGGTGGTTTGCCGGTTTGCTGGGTTGCAACTAGCACACTACTTTTGTTTTAATTAATATATTATCACATACAATGTAAATGATTATTTACATCTCGCCCGTTATTATATTTAAATTAAGATAATACAATCTACGAAAGTATATTGTTTTCATATATATATATATTGCAATTTACATATATACAAATTAATAATATCATATTACCAAAGCAATTACTATATACAGCTTGTGTGAATCCTTTCCCCGATAGTAAACATGACTATAGCTTCATCTTGTATTATTAATACCAGTCTTTTTGTTTTAGTCATTATAATATGTAGTCACGTGCCATTTGTATATTCTCAAGACACGGCAGCTACCGAAGCTCCTGTAAACCCTTCGAAATGTGATTTAAAGAAGTGGAATGATTACTTGGTGCAAGAATCGGCCCATCGATCCTGTGCTCTTTTTAGTCGTTGTGCAGATTATGGCGATTTAGACAAAAATGGTAAACCTACTGGTGGTACTATATGCAGCAGTAAAGCAGATTGCGAGCCTTTGGGGCTTGAAACAGATGAATGCAAAGTACGAAAGTTAGCGTTGTCAAATGAAAGACATATTTTCGAATTCGAAAAATGTTGTAGAGATGACATGAAAACTTTGAAGACAGGGAGATTTGGCCCTCCACGAAGATACGAGAAACATGGTGCAGCATGTAGTGGTATGTGCGCTAAATACGATTTTTTGGCTTTTACAAAACGAAAAACAGTTTCTAAATGTTCTTGCGAGGAAGTAGGCTATTGCAAAAAATCATCAATGTTTTGGTTATGTAAAGAATTATGGGAATGTTGGGGCGAAGGCGATGACGATTATTCAAGGGTAGAAGGCGGTTACTTTAAGAATTTCTGTCAATCTTGTGGTTCGTCTTATTCAGGAGTAGATGAAGAAACGTTTTATGAAGAAATGGATTGTGGTCCAGGGGCAATTTTACATAAATCAACTCACACAGCTAGTATTGTCTTGGCAGGTATAGCATTTTTATATAATTTGTTTAATTCGTAAAAGCATGATGATATAGGCCAAGATAATACGAAAAAAGTATGTGGTGGTAAAAAAGAGCATATATTATTTTTAAATATTTATTGTATGATTGGTTTAAATGATATCATATCATACTTGCATATGCATATCATATATTATTATACATATTGATATCATATGATGGGTATAGGATACAATAGGATATGATATCATATGATATATAAAAGAATAATTTACGCATATATATATATATTAATTTATTTGTTTTTTAATTTACTCATGGATGATAATTCCTACTCTTCAAAAGAATATCATACAATATGATAACTGAAATAATCTATCTCACACTAATGTGTTGATATTCCCATAATAGAGAAAACCAATGAAGGTAAATAGATGGTATCAACTACTCGTAGCAGTTGATGAAAAACGAACATCATAGGAAGGCGGAGAATAAATTGTACCGGGGTACAAGTCATTGTACGACTCACCAAATGCACATTTTAAAGCAAAACGATTATTATAAGCGCAAGTTTTAATAATCGCAGTTTGTATATCTCTACATGTGGTAGAAATCCAATTCCTCATCAATTCGTCGATAGGAAATTTCAAGAAATAATATAACTGCAATAAAAACATATATATATTAACCTCGAACGAAAAATGCAACGACTGCTATAAATAATATCAAAGCAACAACACCTATAATCATTGTACTTCCATCATCGCCATTGACAGATACACCAGGCGCTGCTTTATTAGCCCAATCTTGATTATTGTTTCTAACTCCATGACGACGTCTTAACTCAGATGCACTTAGCGATGAGTCCGATGCAGAACCACCATAATTTTTAGCAGCATGTTGACTTGCAGACAACGTATCCGACATATTGTTTATACAAAGATCTTCTGGATTATTAGAATAATTATTTATTATTATGATTATTGATTGTTTCGAATTATTATTGCTATTATACCAGGTCGGTCGGTATTATTGAAATTATTATGTGCTGCCTATTTTTATTATTTATTTATTTTTTGAATAATTTTTTATTTGATTTATTTCATCACAACATTCCACATTTCCAGCAGGCGCTAAGGCAGGCCATTGTTGATTATGATGCCATTATTTATACTATCCATACGCAATCGGAACGCCAAAGTACGACCATTGCGATATTTTAATATACCTTAACATTACTCTATAAATTCAATTTTATTAAAAAAAGATTTGCAAATCATCACAACATTCCACATTTCCAGCAGGCGCTAAGGCAGGCCATTGTTGATTATGATGCCATTATTTATACTATCCATACGCAATCGGAACGCCAAAGTACGACCATTGCGATATTTTAATATACCTTAACATTACTCTATAAATTCAATTTTATTAAAAAAAGATTTGCAAATTTTATGCACAATTGTGGACTATTTTTTCAATAGTAATACATTATAATATATATATATATAGTTCGACTGAAAGATAAAGAAAGAGAGAGATAATATATAATATAGTAAAATAGATATACATATTGATATTTTATATCTAAAACTCGCATCGATCGATTCCATATAACATTCTTCTTGGCCGTATTGAGCGGGTCAGTGAGATATTGAATACTTAGTACTTTATCATAGTATCGACAATAACCATTACGTGTGTAAATTGGTGTTAATTTTCGATATAGACGACTGTATACAATATATAATACCAGTGTTACATTTGTATATATACAATAACGTTTAATATATATTACATATTTTGCATCGATAGTTTTCATATAACATTTTAGAATATTCACCCGTGTGGATTGACAAGATATTGAATACTTAGTACTTTATCATAGTATCGACAATAACCATTACGTTTGTAAATTGGTGTTAATTTTCAATAGAGACGACTATATATACGATACGTAATACCAGTGTTACATTTGTATATATACAATAACGTTTAATATATATTACATATATATTGCATATATAATATTAAAACTTGCATCGATAGTTTTCATATAACATTTTAGAAGATTCACCCGTGTGGATTGACAAGATATTGAATACTTAGTACTTTATCATAGTATCGACAATAACCATTACGTTTGTAAATTGGTGTTAATTTTCAATAGAGACGACTATATATACGATACGGAATTGCATTGTTACATTTAGTGTTTACTCTAGATATAGACAACCACATATATGAAACGTAACTATATAATAACTGTTTGTATATAGATATAATGTCTGCTTTATATGATGGTAGTTGTGCAACTGATTTTTCTTTTCCTTTTGAAAAGATACCGGATGATAATCTAAAGCTTATTTTAAAATATGCAATAGATAGATTAAAAGATTATAGTTGTATATTGTTTTGCAATAAACGACTGTATGAGTTCATGCGTGAACATATGTCACCAAAACCATTAGTAATAACAGATGCTGAACGTCGTTGTTTACATTTATTGAAAACTTTAGATAATTTTGAAGAGTTTAAAAAAACACAACAGCTTGTAAATCAAAGAAACAAAGCTACAAGAAGAAGTCGTCGTAGTGGCATTAGTCATAGTAACAATGATACAGAAGCACATACAGGTGTTGATACTATACTATCTGCAGTAGATAGAAACTACTTAGATAAAATGATGGATAGGCTTGGGTGTTTAGGCATACAATGCTTGAAACATTACAACGATTACCAAAATTTTGGTATCTATTATTATAAACTTGTCGATGTAATCAAATCAACCGATGATTACAAGAATTTATCTCATTTGCAACAAGGTATAATTGAAAAATTATTAAATCATAAATGCAAATATTATAAATGGATAAACATGATTTTAACACTATCATCAGAAGATATCAAATTAATTAAAAGTTGGGTTCAAAATGATATAGGAGGATTTAAAAAGGTATGTGATCAACTTAGAATCTGTATTACCAAAGCAAGAATTAGAAGCATAGGAGGGAATAGAAAAGAATGTTTATTCATTTACAATGATGATGTAGGAAACAAAGGTGGTAATATTGCAACGTTCTTACAAACCGTAGAAGGAAAAAAGATAATCAACTTCATTAATGCTTGTACAGATGTCGTTACAAAAAATAGTAATGGTAGTGAAACGAAGCAGCAAAAGTATTCAGAATTAAGAAATAGAGAAAGAACCACTATTGTGGAAAAAATAGTGATGTTAATGTTAGAGGCAACAGATACTGATTTGACACATTTTGCAAATAATGATAGTCTTAATATGATGGATACTGACACTGACGACGAGGAAGAAAATGAGACTGTTGAGATTTTAAATGATCAACTAGTTGCTTTATGTAATGATTTGATACATTATGGACTTCAACCATATTTTACGTATGTTTTAAATCAGTATATAGTTAACAGTTGGAAAAAATCATTAAAAGAAGAAATGGATGAGTTCATGTTGAATATCTATACTGCTGTAAAAGTGACTGATAGACTATGGCAATATGCCTTTCACCCTATAATACAAGAAATGGTGGATAATACACACAATATGTATTTACCTTTTAATTTTAAAGTGAGTGGAATAAGTGCGATAAAAAAAATGGCGCAACAACGGGACTATAAAATAGAGACGATAGTTTTTAACAACGTTATAGGATTAGCAATACGACCAAGCAGCTTCGAGTATTACAAAGAAGTTTTAAAAAAAGAGACTAGCTTTCGGTATCTTCTGTTAGAGATAATAAAATATAAAATTGATAAATTTAATAAGAATGAAAGTGATGACGGCCCGTTTAAAGTTTGTTATACAATAAACAGTGATGCACATCGATTAGCATCTGGAAATGTTGTGTTGCAGAAATCGGTGAATCAAACAGTATTTACGATTCAATTTGTATTATTAGAAGCTAGTGGACACAGATATCTTCAACAATTTGCATTATCAAATGACAATGACAAATACAAAGATTTACAACCTTATATAAATCAACTTTTTAAAAAAGAAGATTTGAATGGAAAAACGCTGGTGTTAAATGATCATGAAGATAGTTCATATACAATTGAATTTATGAAAATTCCGCATTTATATACTATTTTGGATGGCGGAGGATTATATGCTCAATTAGGCAGAAATGTTTTACCAAGATGGACCTTGCCAATTCCATTTACGTTAGCTACGGGTATAATTTTAAGAAGTAGTGTCAATGGCGAAACATTAATGCGAGGAACAAACATGGTTGAGGCAATGGCACCAAATTACGTATCGCATATTGGACGGCCAAAGCCACCGTTAATAAATGATGCAGCGGCATGCATGTTCCATGTGGTGATGACACCAATGTCAAACAACCACCTTGTTTTTATGTGTAAGGTGATGTTCAAGTATGGCGGGAAAAAAATGTATAAACAGTACATAGATCATCTACGGGAATGCCACAAAATAAATACTTTCATAGTTGAAAGTAGATCACTTGAAGAAAATGGTGCGTTAAAAATTAATGGCGGTGATGCTGTGAAATTAGCATTAATTTCCCCATTTTTAACTTCCCCGTTTTTTAATGAAACATGTGCTTGTTGTGGTTTATCATTACCTGATCGTTCAAAACTTTCAGATGCAGAACGCGATTTTATCAGGATGAGAGAAATGGTAAATCATGAATTTGCAGTTACTTGTCAAACAATGAATGCAAACCGTTTCAAAGATGGTGTTCCATATGCAGCTAAAAGCCAATGTTTCCTGGTGGATTTAATCCGTTGCATGGAATCAAATAAAGCAATTAAGCCATATCAATTGCGAGGCACGGTGGAATTATCGCAGCAACTGTATCGTATAAAAACAAACTCAGAAAAGTATTACCTGGATAATATGACAGCGAAAACTGCAACAGATGGTGAAGGTTTGGAAATGCAACATGTTTCAAGTAATAAAGAATATGATATGAGTAATAATGCTGGTGGAATTGGAGATCGTGCAATGCGTGCAGCAAAATGCAATAAAGCCCAGATGGTACAACGAGATAGACGTGCCTCAACAAACAACCGTCGATCACAGTTAAGTATTACTAGTCAATGGATAGTTGACAAGAAAAAGGAAGTAAAATTATTAGCTTGGACAAATTATTTATACAATGATATTTGTAAAAAATACCCAGATGCCAAATCACGTATTCATACATGCTGCGGAACATGTATTTATGGCTCATGCAAGTATGCTGGAAAAGATGTATCTCATTTACAAACAAAAGAAACTTTTATTAAAAATTATAAAATTGAAGATAAATCTATTGCTGGAATATTAAGATTGAAAGATAATTTAACTAATGATCTTCCAACGTTTAAACCTTGGATGATGGATCCACATTGCGACGTATATGAGTGTATAAAACCAACTTTAAGCAGAAGTGAATTACCATCGCAACAAGTTTTGAAAGATACTCTAATTGCGAAAATTCAGGCAACTATACCATCACTTCCTATGAATGAGCAAGCGCCAAATTCACGCAAGTTCAAAATAAAAGAAATACATTATGGTGACAACAAGGTGTATACATTTAAAAATCAATTATGCCTACATGTTGTTTATAGTAAACAAATTATTCGAATTGATTGGGGATCAATGAAGTACCGGATGGAATTTAAAATGGATCACGTAACTGTTATTGGACCTTCTATTCCCGATGGAACACCGAAAGAAGATGAAACATGCTGCCATAATGAATGTCATATACAGTTGGACTTTGAATTAAATAAAGTTGTCCATAGCTTGAAATCAAAAACTGTACCAGATTGTCAAATACAAGAATTAAAATCGGTCAATTCATTCATAGCAATAATAAAGAAAGGAGGTGATAGCCGGGATATCATGAAAACATTTAAACGTGGAAGATTGTATATGAAATATGTAAATGAACAAAGTAACAATAAAATTTTAGATGATGATGTAGAATATAATCTTCAAGCATTGAAAATAGAGCAGAAGAAATATAATTTTGGTTCTGAGGAAAAAATTATAGAAGCACAAAACATTACCAAACGGTATTTACAATCAATTGCATTGCCTTCCTATGAAGGTAATTACCTTCAAGCATGTTGTACATGTTTAAAACCGACATATTTAAACCGCGATGGCAATTGTGTAAGTTTTGACAATCCAGACGAGGATCATTTCATTTGCCCAAATGCGGATGAATTTGGAACTTTAGCTGTTGAAGATAATGACAAAATTTCTGCAATGGAGTAAGTGTATTAAAAATAAACTTTCGGTGTAGTTTAACATACAAATTTTTTACGTACATTTTACGAATATAACATTTTTACACACACAAAAATTGTTTTTAAATTGCTTCACGCGTATCACTTTCTTTTTTTACATCATTTGTATTTTGTTTTACATTTTCATCTCTAATACCTTCCATTAATATTTCCAAACGCTCTATATCAAATATATTTTTTGTTTGTCTTCTTATTTTTTTTAATAATCCTTTTTTTTGTAATGGCGTTGCAAATGAATAATAATCCTTTTCATAATTTTTTAAAATTTTACAAATACCTTGTTTCTCAAAATTTAATGCCTTTCTCGGTGCTCTTCTTTTATCATGCATGTTAATTACACAATTACTAAACAGCGATGTTGTTTTTTCTTTGTCCTTTTTCAATTTTTCTCGTCTCGCTTTTTTCACTTCTCTTTCTTTTATTAAACAATAATGGCATATTTTATTTCTTAATCCAGTTTTTACATTGATATTAAAAGTATTATTATTATCATGATTATGCCTGCAGTAAGAAATGTTTATATCAGTAGATGATGGTCCTTTAAAACAACCACAGTTTTGACATGCAAACTCATTTTCACAGCAAACACAAATCTTCTTAAGCTTGTTACTTTCTTTATCGATACGGAAAATATTCGTTGACACATTTAAAAGATGTTCTTTACAAATACAATTATTTGTGTAATTTTTTTCATTTTTATTGTTTACATATACACTACATGTACATAATGAGCAAGTAAGAATAGTTCCAAAATTTTTTTCATCATTTGCTACTTTTCTTTTTAATTTGTCTGTTATAAATTTAGAAAATATACTTTTATCCTCGAAATTTTCTTCTACAATCAATGAATCATTTGAAATTGTAATAAGCATTTGAGTAAAGTCATCATAACTGTCATGGTATAATAATAACTTCTCATTCGATAAAGATTTTAACTGCTTGTTAATTGATGTGGGAATGGTTTTTTGAAGAAAAGCGTTCACATACTCTTCATTTCCATTACAATGCACTTGAGCCAACAACGAAATATTTTTCTTACATTCTAAGATTCCCCAATTGTCAAGACAATCTTTTAATCTGTCATTAATTTCGGCATTAGATGACATACTTTTATTTATAAATGTAACAATGCAATTCCGTATTGTATATATAGTCGTCTATATATCAAAAAGTAACACCAATTTACAAACGTAATGGTTATTGTCGATACTATGGTAAAGTATTAAGTATTCAATATCGTGTCAATCCACACGGGTGAATCTTCTAAAATGTTATATGAAAACTATCGATGCAA
>LT649241.1:0-77261 GCA_900128395.1 Stramenopiles sp. TOSAG23-2 | reverse complement strand
ACAATTTTATATAGGCAAAATAACTTCCTGAGAACACTTAATTTTTATCTCGAAGTGCGGCAGCTGGAACTTATTATTCAAAAACCTCAGATGTTTAAACATGAATTTTATATTCACAAAAAAATAATTTTAGTATCGTTGTATAATAATATTTTATTTCTACATTACGGATATTTATATTATAATATAAAATAAGGAGCTGTGTATATGTATTATGTGATAATTATTTGGAATTTTAGTATTTTAAAAGTGTTCACCACTTTGATGATCGTTACCAGCATCACCAGGTAAGGCCGTTAAAATTTGTGAAAAGTATTCAATCAATTCTATTCAGTGCTAAATAGTCTTTTTTCCTCCATATATATTTATTGAAAAGTTCTTACCTCCTAGATGTATACATTATTTCATATATATAAAGTTTGAATATATATATATGTATATATTATTGTTTAATATATCATCATCATTACATTGTTAATAAGAACCACGAAAAAATTGTGGAAAAAAATAGTATAGCAATATGTCGAGACAACAACAACAAAATAATTATGCAACGGAAGAAATATTAAGACGAAAACAACAATTGGAAGCTCAATTAGCACAAACCGTAAACCAGTTGGACCAAATTAATGGTAGTCGTCACCATAATAGTAGTAACAACAAAGAAAATAACAGAAACATTATGTCTTCTACTACCACTATGAAAAAGAAAAGCAAACGAAACAAACAACCTCCCAGTGCACGTGGAAGTAAATCTCGTAAATCAAAACGGGATATAACACCACCTGTACAAGCACCTGTCAGACATCGTTCACCACCGTTTGTACCAACTAATTTATTACAAAGTACAAATAACAACGGCAACAATAGGAGTAATAGTAACAATAATAATCGTAATGCAAACCAACAAAATATGATGTATCCACCACAACCTCCAGCATATCCTCAAAATTATGCTTCAACTCCAGGTACTGGCCCACCACCATCATCTAGATTAATGGAAAACAATAATAACCAATATGCTCCTCAGCAACCACCTCAATATGATAATAATACTGCTAGGGTGCAACAACCACATGCTAATGCTGGCGCAGCTGTTGCAACAAATGGCATTAAACTATTAGCAAGTCCATCTGGTGGTACTGGTGGAAACACTATTTCACATCGTATATTAACAACGCATGGTGCTACTAGCGAAGTGTTTTTAAAACATTTGCAACAAACATGGGATTTACATCAATCAATGCAATCAGAAACGGAAACGATGAAAAATGATGTTAATATGTATAAAACAGAAATGAACAATGCAAAAGCAGATGCGGAAAAAGCAAGGCAAGAATGTAAAATAGCACGTTCACAATTAATCAATTTGAAGAAATCGAATGAAGCTATTACAAATGAAATTGCATCAATGCGCAACGCATTGAACAACGTACGTGGTCGCGCACAACAAGTTCAAGAACGTTCTCGTGCAGAACGTGAAAAATTTCAACAACAAATTGAAACACAACATCAAACCATCATGAACTTGACGAGTAGATTGGAAGAATCTCAAGAGCAAAGTAAACGTGAAGCGGCATTTTTACAAGGAAAACATCGTGAAATGGATCAAATGAAAATTAATATTGCAGATTTAAAAAAAGAGAAAGAAAATGCAATTAATAAAATGAACAATATGTCGATTAATGAATCAGAAATGGAAGGACATTTAAAACGTCTCGTGAAGGAATTGAAAGATTGCGATGGATCACGCAATAAGTTACAAAAACAAATTAACGGGTATGAAGCCGAGTTAAGCGAATTAAGAGAACGTGGATCTAAAATATCAAAAGAACGAGGAAATTTGTTAAAAGAAATGGATATTTTGAAGGAAACACTAGAAAATGAAGAGGCGAAACGTATACGTTTAGAAAGTAAAATGAAATCGATAACAAATGATCACGTGCAAGAAGTTGCTGAAGTCCGTGGTGAATTACAGAATGAAGTTGAAAAATATACGAAAGAAAAAAATAGATGTTTGCAAGCAATTGAGGATTGTCGCCATGCAGAAAAATGCACGGAAAAGGCAATTGAACGCGCGGAAAAAGCGGAAGATTCTATCGATCGTTACAAAACTAAAATTACACATTTAGAAAAAAGTTCGATCATGATTAGTAAAGAAATGGAAGATCAAAGTAATCAAACACGTACGTTGCAAACAGAATTAAAAGCAAAAGATCGTATTGTAAAAAATTTAAAAGATGAAATGGAAATGTTACAAATGCGCATGAAAGAAGCACAGGAAGAAACGGAACGGGAACGTACTAAATTTGCAGAGGCGAAGAAAAGTGGCCGTGTTACGAAAAAAACGGTTGAAGCATTAAAAGAGGAAACACAGAGATTACAAGAAAAATTTGTAAATGCTACAAATCAATTGAAACGACAAGCGGATGAAATTATACAATTGGAAGAGAATGCACGTGCAACAGAAGAGGAAAATCGTACTTTACGCATGGCAGCTGAAAATGCAAGGAGAACTTGCAACGACGTTGAAGTTTCATTGCAAAATGCTGCAAAAGATCGCAAAGAAATGGAAGTTTCATTTAAAGAAGAGTCGGAACGTATAAAAAATGAAATGAAGCAAGAACACGGTTTAATACAAAAAGCTAAATTAGATGCTGAGGAAAAATTAGTAAAAATGACCAAACATGTAGGTAAATTAGAACGTATGAAAATTGATTCAGAGCAAGAATTGAAACGTATTAATGAGGAATTAATTGAAGCAAATGATCAAAAAGGTAAATCCCAACGTTCGCTAGAAGCGACACTATCAAAATTGGAGGAAGTAACTGTTGAATTAAAATCTAGAATGGATTCAGAACAAGTGTTAAAAATGAAAATATTAGAAGCAAATAAAACACATAAAGAAGATATTAAAAATTTAGAAAATTTAGTAGAGAAATCGACTAAACAGGAAGAAAAAACACAAATGCGTTGTGATGAATTGTTGCAAAAAAATGGATATGAAAAAAACTGAAATGAAAAAACTTACCAATACAAATAATACAATTAAAAAAGAATTAAAAGAAATGACAGATGAAGCAGCACAACAAGTATTTGCATTTCAAGGTCGTACGAAAGAATTGACAGAAGAAATTCACAGAGTAGAAGATGAAAAAGCTGATTTAGAAGAAAAACTACAATCGACGCAATCATTATTAGCAAATGCAGTGAAAACAATTGAAGATTTACAAGATGAATTGCAATCAGGTGATGCAGATAATGACAAAGCATTTGTACAAATGCAGAAACAAGTTGAGTCAATGAATCTTGCAAGGGAAGAAGCTATTAGAGCTGCTACACAAGCAGAAGATCGTGAGAACGGATTAAGGCAAGAATTAAAACGTTGCGAAAGAAAATTAAGCAGTTTAGAAAAAGAAAATAGAAATGTTAAAGCTGAATTGGAGGAAAAACGTAATGAATTTCAAAATTTACAACGTAAATTTTCACATTTACAAAGAGATACAGACAATGCACGTACTATTGAACAAAACATGAGTAAATTTTTGAAAAATATGTATACCAATTCAACTGCAACTGGTGGTGGTAGTAGTAGTAATAGTAATAATGGTGATGATGGAATTGAAAGTTTACCACGGATAAGTATTGCCAGTGTATCTTCCTCCACATCGTCATCATCAAGTAATAGTAGTAGAAAAAAACGAAGACCAAAAAGTTACGAAGTCGTACGTTGTATTAATTCCCAGCTAAACCAGTTGTAACAATATCAAACATTGCTTCATTCATAGCATCATTATTTTGTGATAATAATGTCATTTTTCGTCTTGATGTTCCATCCCTACGTGTTAATCTCAAAATTAAACTGCAATGCCTCTCAATATTGATAACAGGCTTACTAGTAAATTTTGACGCCGAGTAAATACTTATTCCACTACTACCGCTACCATTGCCATCGTCATCTTTATTGTTATTATAATTGCTGCTACTACCACCACTCATATTTGCTACAACATCATTTGTCAAAATAACTGGTGTTTTTTTAAATTGAACATATTCTTTAATAGTATTTATAACACGATTCATTGCTAATTTTGGTGAGACGGTTGATGGTAGTGCACCATTTTTTTTACTATTGCGATGTATTTTATATGCATTTCCAATAGAATCAACAATTAACAATTTAACATTAGCTTGATTTTTTGCTATTTTGACAAACGTCTCAACTCCATCCAATGTATTTCCATTTTTATATTTTCCTTGAATGTCAATAAATAAGATTTGATCTAATAATTTTGAAATTTCTGTATTTGGTAAATTTTTTGATTGTAAAATTTCTTTGATACGAGATGGTCGAAAACTATTATTATTACATGATATCCAAATAACTTTACTTTTTGAATCATTAAACAAGCAATTGGCTGCAAAAATGTGACATATTTGTGTTTTACCAAGACCGGCTTTACCATATATCGAAACAATATCATTCTCTCGTAAACCTTTTCCTTCATGAAACAACTCATCAATATCTGGACAGTTTGTTACAATATTAGTAAAATTATCTTCGTCAGTATTTGTTGTATTATCATCATTATTTGATCTCGCTTTTTTCATACCTAATAAATTTGGCTCAACATTTGATAATGCATTACGTTTCTTTTTATTCAATGTTTTTTTCGTTGTCTTTTTTATAACAGGACGACTCGTTTGTATTGTTTCAACATGGTGGTTTAAACTACTTGTTTCAGCATGACTTTCAATGACACGTTGTGCATAGTTAATGTTGTTTAACGTGGTTAAATTGGACATGTTATGTGTATATATATATATATGTATATAACAAACAAAAAAAATGGATGTAGGTATCAATATGGTACAATATGATAAACGTTATCTTTCAAAATACATACACACGTAAAAGCTGTAATAATATATGTGTAAATCAATCGTTTTGTACATATGTTTTTCTTCCCATTGTGTGATATATGATAAACGTTATCTTTCAAAATACATACACACGTAAAAGCTGTAATAATATATGTGTAAATCAATCGTTTTGTACATATGTTTTTCTTCCCATTGTGTGATAATTTTGCACCTTTTTGAATTTTGATTTTTTATTTATTATGTATACATGTATGTAGAAAGAAGTCCTGGTAATAATTTCAATAAGCACATAATAATAATAGTATTATTATTCTTCTAATAATTGAAATTATTTTTATTATTTTTTTTTTTTATTAGGTAGTGTAGTATTCTAAGTATACAGTAGCTACTACTTCTCGTACTTCTTCTAATTTTTTACGCACTTAGGCTCTTATACTCTTATAGCTCTTAGGTCTTATAGGATGCCTATTAATATTTATTATATTACTGGTATGCTTATAATACGCTTGTATATTTTTTACAGCCTTTTCTGCAATGTATTTTAATACTAGGAGCACAGATAGTTCTGGCAGTTATATTATATTTATATATTTATAATATAAAACACTAGTCACTAGTAAATTAAATATTATTTCAACAACAACAAAACAAAAGCCCCTCGCACCCCACGCAGTTTATGATTAGTATTGTAGTTTATCGATAAATTGTCATGGAAAATGCACGACTTGGACAGATAGTGCCATCATCCGACCGAGCTAATCGCTGGCAAGAGGACAAAAAACATGTGGAAGTGGACAAGGACTCCATGGAAAAAGAAACGGAATATTCTATAAATTTCTTTGAAGTATTGGAGGATCGTTATGCATATGAAGGTTGGAATCGGTGTACGTTTCTGCTTATATATATAGTCATTATCTTTCAGCTTAATTGTTCAATAACTTATAACGTCGATTTGCAAGTAGACAAGCAAAACTTGAGAAGAAACTTAATAGTGCCAGATGACTCACTAGGCCGTGCAAAATTTAATTTATGGACTTTAAATGTAGTGGAAGATTTAGTTGTAAATAGCAAACAGGTTGAAGAAATGAATATGGTACTGATGAGAGCAACCATTTATATAGAACCAACATTATGCAACCACACAAAACACCACCCACTTGGATACAAAAGTAAAATTCATGACGAGTCACGCGTAAAAGAGTATGATAAAGCTTGTTCGGGTGTCTCTTCAATGGAACATGATGAAGGTTTAAATGATATTGTTTTATTATTGAAAGATAAATATGATGTATATAGTGAAGTTTTTAAGCACTGGGGCTCAATTTCCGTGCCGATTTATTCTGCAGAACTTAACCAAAGCAACAGAAGTAAAATTGTATCTAAACAATTGAGAAATTTAGAAAAAGCGTTAAGTCATGAAGAAAAAGCAATACGAGTAAGAGAGATTGTAATTGAAACACTTAACCCGTATTATCATTTATGGTATTGGACAGATATATGGCTTGAAAATGATGGAGAAAATATTTTCCAACTGCAAACCAAATCAATAAACACCATCCCATTTTCTACAAATTATAGCTTCATTGCATGGTTTGCCATTTCCTCCATATGGCAACTTATCTACTTGTGGCGGACTATTTCAAGTATCACTTTATGCCAGTATAATTGGAATAATAACAAGTCAAATTTACAATGTTCTCATATTTTTAGTATTATCAGAACAGTTCCATACAAAATTGATTTGGTTAGTTTATATATATTTTTTTATTTTACTGGTCAACTAATGTACTGGTTTCTTGCTGAATTCCCAAAAGATGCATTAATAAAACACGATTTCGGAGAAGTAAATTCAATTGAAAAGACAACTAGATTTAATTATGGTTATGATAAATATAACTCTATTTATCAGAGAAATGCGCAAACCGCATTTGTATTAGCATTTGGAAGTCTTTGGATAATGTTGCTTGTGGTAAAAGAATTATCTTGGCATAGTGGTGCAAACGTCTTAACTAGTACACTATGGTATGCATTTAGTGATATAAGCAACACATTATTTATTGTGTTAGTCCTTCTAGTTGGTTGTGCATCATTTGGTTACATTCGTTCTGGAGGATGGGGTGGTTATCGCGATTTTGCAACATTCTTCACTGCTATGAATACCATTGCTCGCTTCTCTTTTGGTTTATATGATTATGATAACTACATGTCTGATGGACTTGGGTCAAATTACAACGGAATTGGTATGGGAGGTGCTTATATGTATAAGTATATCACCGTTTGGTTAATATTTCTTGTTATGAGCACAGTCATTGTCAATATTTTGATTGCTGTTATTAGTGATGGTTTTGAAATTCACAAAGACAAGCAACGCTTGAGGACAAGAGCAAATGAAACCATTATTCAATATACACTTCACCGGTTAGCATATGTAGCCATTTTTCAACCATTAATGATATTGAAGAAATGCATACCTATGCAATGTAAATGTTCTGAGCCAGCAGTAAAAGAGGCTGACGCCGCAGACTATGGGCCAGCATGGGTAGCAAAAATGCGTTTTACCTCCACAATGGGCTCTAAAATTCTGTTAGATGCATGCGATGCGGTATCGGATGGACTTGTGTTTGATAAAGAATTACAAAGTGACATTTTGATAAAAGTGTTGAAACATTATATGACAGACAATGTAACAAAAATTGAAGAAAAAATGGCACATCTGAAGGCAGATGATGTAAATATAATTGTTGGAACTGTACTAAAACTTAAAAATGCGGAAGAAATATCGACAAGTGAAAATAACTCTGTGAAGATACCATACGAAACTACATATGCTTTTTTTTCTCATATTCGCGAGAAGTTATTATTACAGCAAATTATTGCTGTAATTTTGGAAGGTAAGAAGAAAAAACGTTCACTCTGTAAGGAGTCACTTATTTCGGAACTCGAAAAGTATCAAATTAGTCATAAAATATGGGAGCTTTATAAACATACAGATACATTACGAAAAGAGAAAGAAGCGTCAAGGGAAGGTGGAAACCATGTCAGAAAAGTTATTCAACCAATGGAAACAAGATTGAATAAAAAAATAGAAAAGTTACAAAATGACATGAAAGAAATAAAACAGTCCCGTCAAGAAGAAATGAAGAAAATGACCGAAAAAATGGATTTAATACTGGAACTCTTGCAGAAAACCAAATAAAAGAATATATGTATCTCTAAGCCTTGTGTAAACATAATGCAGGATCTTACTAAATTAATAAAAAGTATTGTAAGTGAAATGATAAGTTCTGGTGAACAAGACAAAAATCGCAATAAAAATGAGGACAGTGGTGAACATATGGTGGTGATAAAAAGTTAATATTTAATAAGGAAAAGCTATTTTAAAAATTCGTCGTCGAAGAAGACATCTGTATCTAGTATGGCAATAGCACTATGTGTATAGTATGGGAATAGATCTATCTTACTCAGGAAACCCCGCTATGCTATTCGCATATACAGTATGGCAGCGACAGCTGCCATACTGTATATACTCAGGAAATGAATGGCACTATGCTTGACCATTTTTTTTTTCAGATCGAAAAAATATCGACATCTAAATTCCAAAAATGTCATCACTGATTTTAGTAAAATTTAGAGTGAAAAATATCATTGCAAAACTGATGATATTACTATTTAAATGACGAAAACGACAAATAACTTGAAAAATTAAATTATTTAATCTGATAATATCCGAAAATATGCATCTCGTAAAAAAAAAAAAAGGTCAAGCAAAGTGCCATTCGTTTATCAGGTAGATCTATCTATCTAGTAACGACATAGCACTGGAGCTACTTTGTTTTTTGACACCAGTTTTAAGGAATTTGACAATCCAATAAAAATGACGAAATTAGACAATTTGGGATAACAATCTGTATTCGAATAGCATCCAATCTTAAATCTATCCACAACGCCACAACTTAAACTATAGAGCTCAGCTATTGTCACATCAGCAGAGAAGAGGAGGGATTAATAGTACATATAATATAAATAGTCTAATAATACCTAATAGGTATTATAGTCCAGTCGTCACTTCTCACCTAAAAATCAACTTACGCACTTGCGCATTAGAAATTCTGCTGCTGTGACCAGCTGAGGAATAAGCTTTCCAGCTTTCCAGCTTTCCAGCTTCTTTATTAGCCAGTTGTTAGCTTTTTTTATTTTCTCGTGCCTTGTGCCCTTCATCAAAAAAATGCTTTTTTTAGATTTTAGATATATTAAAATATATATACATACAGTATATAACTTACACTCTGCAAAAATCTGCAGGTTGATTATTATCCATTAGATAAGATAATAGATTATTTAGGTTTAGGAGAGCTTTCAAACAAACAATTCAAATCATGAAGAGATCCTCTCTCAAGAGTGGTAGTGGTGGTAAAGGTGGGAGAGGCAATAAAAGCACAAACATAATGAGACAAAACATGACGAAGCAAAAAATGAAAGAGCAAGAGTTAACAACACTAAATACAACAATGAATCCACTAAATAAACTAAATAAAATTAGACATAATTCACTAAATACAACACTTAATCCACTTAAACTTAATACTAAAGTAGGAATAAAAGTACAATCTAACGACGTTGTCTCAGAGGAAATACTTATGGAAGATGAGGTAAGTTTTTTTTTTCTTTGTATAAATCCGTATATGCGTACCTATATACAGTATATTTTAACCATTTCTTTTTCTCACACAATTTACTAACACTTGTCTACAAAATAGTATGAAATTGTACAAGACACCGTAGATTTAAATGATTCTGGTGTACAACATGTTCGACTTAATGGTGGTAAAAAACCAACTGATGCATTTCGTGGATCCCTGCGACATGGTGAAAAAGCATATGATTTAATCATTTGCGACGATAGGATTCGAATGACTTCTTCTTATCGTATGAATACCAAAGTACTTTCTGGGAAAAAAGTATGGTCGCCAGCACATACAAAAAATTTATTTCCAGAATGACTTCTTCTTATCGTATGAATACCAAAGTACTTTCTGGGAAAAAAGTATGGTCGCCAGCACATACAAAAAATTTATTTCCAGAACATATTACAGAGGTTGATTATTTTCAATTTGATAAGAAGTTAAAAGGCCAATGGGATATTGAACTTCCTACCTGTCGCTGCCCTAGAATGAAATGTTGTCGTATTACATGCCCAAAATATCAAAGAAGGAAGTTGGTGACGCCTGCTAAAATTGAACCGTGCCGATGTGAAGCTCCACGATGCAGCTTATGCTCTGGCTTGAATCCTGTGACTGCGACGATCTATATTGCTCTTCTATGCTATATTTTCTTTCTATGGTTTATGGCAATGAATACCGGTGTGATCACCGGTAAATTTGCATTTATGCCAGCGATACAATACATGATATATGCAATTGCAGCATTGGCGTTCCTGTTGATTTGCGAGGCTATTACCCTTAGAAATCTAAGGCAAGTGGAAAAAAACACCGTAGAAGATGCAGAAAGGGAAAATGAAGAGTTGGCAGACGAAGAAAATCATATTTATGAACAGCATCATGATCCAAAAACTGGGAAAGATTATTATTTATTACCCTTAGAAATCTAAGGCAAGTGGAAAAAAACACCGTAGAAGATGCAGAAAGGGAAAATGAAGAGTTGGCAGACGAAGAAAATCATATTTATGAACAGCATCATGATCCAAAAACTGGGAAAGATTATTATTTTCACCGAGAGAGTCGTAAGACGTCATGGGCACTACCAGATGATCATGAAGCAACAGATGGAACGAAAAGAAATTATTGGATCAAACGACAGGATCCTATTACAGGAAAAGACGTTTACTTTAATCCAAATACAAATGAGACCGTGGTCGAACGCCCAGTTGATTTCTTCATGGGCACTACCAGATGATCATGAAGCAACAGATGGAACGAAAAGAAATTATTGGATCAAACGACAGGATCCTATTACAGGAAAAGACGTTTACTTTAATCCAAATACAAATGAGACCGTGGTCGAACGCCCAGTTGATTTCTTATCTCCAAGAAAATCACAAAGGAAGAAAGAAGAAGAAGAAGAAGAAGAAGAAATATTAGAAAAAGTGCCAAAAAAAAAAGATAATGGCATTGAACCAGGTGGCATAGAAATGACAAGTATGTACATCGATATATATATATATATATATATATATTACTAGAACGAGAATTTCATCTGTGCTCTTCTTCTACTAAAATATTCTTAGTGTAAAGTAAACCTAAATATCCTAACATGTATTATATTGCCACTTCTCTAATATAGGAACTGCACGGAATCTACTCTCTATAAAAGCGATTCATGAAAATGTTGAAAATCATCATCGAGCATGTATTTTAACGTCATGTGCATTTTGTTGGCATTTAATATTTGTCTTCGTAATTGCAATTGCAACACTTGGAAAGCCATATAGATGGGATGGGAAACGACGGTTGATGATGGAAGAGAGAAGATTAGAACAAAGTGGTACGTGCATACCTAATCTTCCAGCTCAACACCAAGGAAAACTTTGGTGTGATGAGAAATATTGGAACATGGAATACGGGAAGGAACATTGCAACACTTGGAAAGCCATATAGATGGGATGGGAAACGACGGTTGATGATGGAAGAGAGAAGATTAGAACAAAGTGGTACGTGCATACCTAATCTTCCAGCTCAACACCAAGGAAAACTTTGGTGTGATGAGAAATATTGGAACATGGAATACGGGAAGGAACAAAAAGGAGAACCATATTTTTCCAATTGTGTACCTGAAATTGGAAATTGTACACGGCCTAAAACAAAAGGGTATGATTACAGGGGGGAAGCTAAAAGTTATTGTCTCTCAAGTGACGGCAATGCTAATAAGTGTGCTGCAAGTCTTGCGTGCGATACAGATTACCGAGGAAGTCCATCAGTAGCATTGTGTACATCTGATGGACCATATTCTGTTTCTGGTTGTGTTGAATGAAATTGGAAATTGTACACGGCCTAAAACAAAAGGGTATGATTACAGGGGGGAAGCTAAAAGTTATTGTCTCTCAAGTGACGGCAATGCTAATAAGTGTGCTGCAAGTCTTGCGTGCGATACAGATTACCGAGGAAGTCCATCAGTAGCATTGTGTACATCTGATGGACCATATTCTGTTTCTGGTTGTGTTGATAAATGTAAACGTCCATCAACTATTGTTGGTTATTATTTTGGTGGTAAAAACTTAGATGAAAATTTGACTGTTGCTACGTTTTCTGTCACCGGTTTGGAGTGTGCAGCTGGTTATAGAGGTAACCCACAAGCAACTGTTTGTCAAACTGGTAAAGTGGAATATTCTCTAACAGGCTGTAAAGCAGAATGTACACGACCAAAAAACAAGACTGTTGCTACGTTTTCTGTCACCGGTTTGGAGTGTGCAGCTGGTTATAGAGGTAACCCACAAGCAACTGTTTGTCAAACTGGTAAAGTGGAATATTCTCTAACAGGCTGTAAAGCAGAATGTACACGACCAAAAAACAACAACGCTCAAACGGATCTGAACGGTTATAATTATACTGAGGAAGATAAAATCAATTGCCTATTTACGGATGGCAATAAAGATACTTGTTCCAGTAGTCTGAGCTGTGATACGAATTATGTTGGGACACCGAGCGTAACTTTATGTACAACTCCAGGTCAACATTATACAGTAGGAGGATGTCAGGACAAATGTGTGCGACCAGTAGTTGACGGTTATACTTTTCCTAATGAAAATTTAAAAGTAGATGCATTTCAAGTTACCTTGCAGTGCGCAAATAATTGGGATACGCTTCCCGGACAAGTACGAACAGCGACAGTATGTAGTGGTGCTACGTTAACGTATTCAGTTTCTGGGTGTGAACCAAAATGTAAAAGGCCAACAACAAATGTAAATGGGTATAACTTTACTAATGAAAATAGTAGTACATGTCTTAGAGCAAATTCTGGTGATAAACTCGATTGTGCACAGAGTCTTGCATGTGCTGCCAATTACGATACTAAGTCTAATATTGACGTTACCTTGTGTACAGATGCTGGTGCTGCTTACACAGTAACCGGATGTGACCCAATATGTAAACGACCATCAACTATTGGATACGATTATACCAACGAAGACTCGAATAATTGTTTATTTAAGAATGGCAATTCAAATACTTGTAAGGAAAGTCTATCATGTGCTACCGGGTATGTTGGATTACCAGATGTAACATTATGTACTTCCGCGGGTGGAAAATATTCCGTATCAGGGTGTTATAATTCATGTCTTCGTCGCACTAATACTGAGGGTTATAACTACACCAATGTGACTGAAACATTGACACTCAGTAACTTTTCCGTAACGGGTTTAAAATGTGCGAGTGGGTGGTCTGGTACTGTAGATACAGTATTAAAATGCAGTGGTACTACTGGAACTGATAATGATAGATATTATGGCTTAACTGGCTGTACAGCGGATTGTACTAGACCAACTACCACTGGATATAATTATAATAGTGAAAGTTCTGAGTGTTTAAGCACAGGTGGCAATTCAAATACTTGTAAGGAAAGTCTATCATGTGCTACCGGGTATGTTGGATTACCAGATGTAACATTATGTACTTCCGCGGGTGGAAAATATTCCGTATCAGGGTGTTATAATTCATGTCTTCGTCGCACTAATACTGAGGGTTATAACTACACCAATGTGACTGAAACATTGACACTCAGTAACTTTTCCGTAACGGGTTTAAAATGTGCGAGTGGGTGGTCTGGTACTGTAGATACAGTATTAAAATGCAGTGGTACTACTGGAACTGATAATGATAGATATTATGGCTTAACTGGCTGTACAGCGGATTGTACTAGACCAACTACCACTGGATATAATTATAATAGTGAAAGTTCTGAGTGTTTAAGCACAGGTGGCAATTCAAATACTTGTAAGGAAAGTCTATCATGTGCTACTGGATTTGTTGGATCGCCAGCTGTAACATTATGCACATCTCCGGGCCCTTATACTGTTACAGGGTGCTTTAATACATGTTTGCGACCGACCGATCAAAATTTGATTAAAAATTTTGATTTCTCTGGAGTTGTATCATGTGCTACTGGATTTGTTGGATCGCCAGCTGTAACATTATGCACATCTCCGGGCCCTTATACTGTTACAGGGTGCTTTAATACATGTTTGCGACCGACCGATCAAAATTTGATTAAAAATTTTGATTTCTCTGGAGTTGGAGTGAGTGACGAAATTTTAGATGTAAGTGGATTTAAAGTTGAGGGTTTAAAATGTGCCAATGGCTGGACTGGAACCCCGTCAGCACCCTCAGCAAAAGTATGTACTGGCACGTCCCAGAAGTATAATTTGGTTGGTTGTAATGTAGTGGTATGTACTCGGCCAACAAATATGATTGGGTATAACTTTACTAATGAAAGCGCAGCTAAATGTCTAAGAAAAAAGTATGTACTGGCACGTCCCAGAAGTATAATTTGGTTGGTTGTAATGTAGTGGTATGTACTCGGCCAACAAATATGATTGGGTATAACTTTACTAATGAAAGCGCAGCTAAATGTCTAAGAAAAGATGGCAATGCAAATGAGTGTGCAAATAGTCTTTCATGTGATGAAGGGTATTATGGAACTCCGTCAGTGACATTATGTACATCTCCTGGTCCTTATGCGGTTATAGGATGTACTCCACCAACGACAACGGCGGGGCCAACGACCACGCCTGGACCAACCTCGGCGCCTTTACCACCAAAAGTAACTACTCCAAAACCACCAGTGAATCCAGAGTGGTGGTGTCCAAAAATTGAAGAAGATGACCCAGATGATCCATATGATCATTTGCATCGGGCAAAAAACAAATGTGGTCATTGTCATGCTCGGTACATGGGCCCATGGGTTTCTGTTATGATAGCATTAGTCATTGAAGTCATAGTTATGATTTGCATTGCAATATTAACAAGCGAAAGAAAGCGACTGGGTAGAGTCACTATGGGGAGATACATCTCGAGGAAAAAAACCCCCGCAGTTTATGAAAAGGGGAAATATACAGCAGGCAAGTTTAAAGCTTTAGAATATGAACACCATGAATTTCATCGAGGACGATTTAGATACATTGAACCAAAAGTAATTCATTTGGCTAGAATAGTTTTTACAGATCGAGCAAAAAGAACATGGACAGTTTTCTTACAACGTAAAGATGCCATTAAAGCACAAGAACATTTTTACTCCGTTCAATCGCAAAATATTAGACAAGAATACCAAAGTCATAATGATTTAACAAGGAGATAATGTTTCGAAAGAGTATAATTTAAAAATGTACGTGTATTTTTTACGATGCCATTAAATGCAAGGCATTTTCGTCATTATGAAGATAAGAATGGGAAGTTGTAAAATATACTTCGTATAAAAATATTAGTTTTACCAAAGTCATAATGATTTAACAAGGAGATAATGTTTCGAAAGAGTATAATTTAAAAATGTACGTGTATTTTTTACGATGCCATTAAATGCAAGGCATTTTCGTCATTATGAAGATAAGAATGGGAAGTTGTAAAATATACTTCGTATAAAAATATTAGTTTTGGTAAAATTGAAAAAAATATTTTTTTTTATAGAACATTTATAAATAATTGATAATATCTTTTTTATATATACATATATATATATATATGATACGAATAATAAAAAATAAATTATTTTAACTTGTTATGAGACTCTTTTTTCAAAAAAATATTAGTTTTGGTAAAATTGAAAAAAATATTTTTTTTTATAGAACATTTATAAATAATTGATAATATCTTTTTTATATATACATATATATATATATATGATACGAATAATAAAAAATAAATTATTTTAACTTGTTATGAGACTCTTTTTTCAAAAAATGTTCTCACTTCGCACCATGCTTTTTCAAATACGAAATAACTTTTTTATTATCAACACGCCGAGCCATTTGAAGCGGTGTATACATATTTCCTTTACTATCTTTCCCAGTATTTTTATTAAGATCATAAGAACCTAATCTAACAATATCTCGAATATTTACAAAATTGTTAAATTCAATTGACAATATTAAAGGATCTCCATTTGGGTAACGCTTTTTAAACTTTACAATTACCTCTTGAACTTTTAAATATCGATATAATATTAATGTAATAAATGAAACAATTAATAATATGCATACATTTCTGAAGTCCAATAATACCCATATTTTACTTACACTTGTTCGCATTCCTTCCCAAAAAAATAAATATCTTAAAAGCATTATAAAAAACATTCCAGCAAGCATACTTGCCCCACACATGATAAGTACACATTCTATTATATCTAAAATTAAACTATCACAACAGCTTTTTTCCCTATCTTGTTTCGAACGCCGAATAAAATCGGAACAAATATGATAAGTACAAATGAAAACAACAAAAAATGTAACTACCCAAGAAATATTAAATATAATATCGAAAACATAAAATATTTCTTTCCACATGTTATCACAGGTATCGGTTTGTGTTATTTAAAACCGTGAAATCCTGCAGAGTGGGTGGTGGACTATGATGCTAAATTATAAATAATTTCTTTTAAACAAAATACAAAAAAACAAGCGGCGTGATTTTTTTAATTTGGTAATTATTTGAATCTGTCTAGATTTGAAATTTACAATTTATCTTGTTTTGTTCGCTGTTAACCGCTTTACTGATAACATTTTTTAAAATTCGTATTTTTGTTTTTTTGTTTTTGCTGTTTGTTATCTATTTAATCTTGAACATTTTTAGTATTTATATGAATTGTTTGTTCTTTTCAAGGAAGAATGAAATTATTTTTCTGCGGGCCTTTACTGATAACATTTTTTAAAATTCGTATTTTTGTTTTTTTGTTTTTGCTGTTTGTTATCTATTTAATCTTGAACATTTTTAGTATTTATATGAATTGTTTGTTCTTTTCAAGGAAGAATGAAATTATTTTTCTGCGGGCTTCTTTTATAGAGAGAGGATCTAGAATATGTTCTGGATTAGGATGGACATAGCATTAGTTCTTTGGAGGAGGTCATTTTTTCTTTTTTTTAGTTCTTGGTACATAATGGTATTTACCTGCTTTTTTGCACTCGTTATAACACAAATCGTGATCAACACATATAAAAAAATATATATATACATATAGAACAGAGAGCAGATAGAATAAAAAAAGAAGATACAAGGCCAAATTGTCATGAGAGCAATGTTTTCATGGCAGGTGACTAGTCAAATCGTGATCAACACATATAAAAAAATATATATATACATATAGAACAGAGAGCAGATAGAATAAAAAAAGAAGATACAAGGCCAAATTGTCATGAGAGCAATGTTTTCATGGCAGGTGACTAGTAAAATCACCAATGTAATCAATTTCATCGATTGTACAAACGATGGGATGGATGCATTGATGATTTGTCACATACAGCAAGATTCTTCAATGAAGAATTATGGTAAAATCTAAAAATTTGACCTAAGTATGTTGCCATAAACTGCTTGTCGCATGTTAAATGTTTATTTAGTTTTTGTTCTCTTCTTCCATATATACATATATATGAATGTTAGATAAGAAAACTAAGTATTCCTTCGAACGTTCTATAAATTAAATGGCCATTATTAATATAGTCGATAGATGGAAAAGTTTACAAAAAAGTTGTAAAAGACGAACATGTAAATATTTTTTACTACATTAATGATTTCCGGGTATGTATAGTCCACTCTGGGAGAAATAGAATGTCTCCACAACGAAAGTTGTTAACAAAGCGATTGTCCTTAAGACTGATGCAACAATTCTTGCACATTGAAAATTGTCCAAAATATTACGAAAGTCTTCGCATTCTTTAATATAACATATTTACGATTTGAACATGTCCTTAAGACTGATGCAACAATTCTTGCACATTGAAAATTGTCCAAAATATTACGAAAGTCTTCGCATTCTTTAATATAACATATTTACGATTTGAACAGCGAGGCGGGTGTGCTGCATATCTTTGCGTCCTTCCCGCTCTCAGTTTAGGTAAATATAAATATTACCGGAGAAACTTCATGGTGACTTGTATATAATCGCGATAATATTATTCCAAACAAAAATTATTCTTTTTTTTCTGGAAAATAATTTTAAAATTATATATATTTAGATTGTAAGTCATAAACAGCAAAAAAAAAACACAAGAAAATAATCAACTAAAAATGTAAAAACCAAAAGGTTGGAGAACATGTATAATAATAAATAAATAACGCCGGCGATTAATTATGTTTTAAATTTGTATCCTATAAATATGTTTAGAGGGTGATATGTGTGATAATGTGTGTATATTTTGTACTATTAAATTACTAACACTACTGTTTTCGACTCCTATCACCATAATATCAGCGGACACCCTATGTAATTTCTGTATTCTACTAAGCATATAATCGAGAAGTGCACTTTTTATTTCAGTTGCAAATCCGCGGGGGATAGATATAATAGATACATGTAACAAATTTGATACTATAAAATTTCGAACCAAAAAAGTACACAATTTGTGCATTTTTTGCGATTTTTCGTCGATTTCCTATCAAGTAGTTAAATTATAGTATACTAATATTGTACTTAAATCTAAAAATGTAGGAAAGGAGGCGTTTAATCGGAGGGGGGTTTGATGGCAGATCTTCCTCTGATCGGCAATACTGTACTGTACGTATCATCCAAAAGGTGCAAAATAAAGATATGCACATCATAGATAAATAGATTATATAGATAAAGTGATAGATAGAGATTAAAAAACATATACAACCTATCTATCTATCTATATATATATTATAACTATTGTAACTGCCAAAAGTAACATATATATATATTAAATTCAGAACGAACCCAACATGTTTGGCAATAATCCAATACGAAAAGAAATCAAGGATGCTATTATCAAAATCAAAGAGATTTTAGGTAATACGCGTAATCCAATATCAGCAGCTGATATTGAACATACCTATGATGATAAATATTCAATAGCAGCATGGAGTACAAGCTTATCATGTATTGGATTGTTAAATACATTGGAGATGATCGGTGTAACACCTGATATTTTAGAAAAATATCGTCAACATCATGTAAATGGTAAAGTTGTAAATATGCAATTTTATAACAAACCAAGTGCAACATTTCTACGAAAAGAAGAGAAACAAGTTGATAGTGGTACAACAAAAGTTGAAGAAACAACGAACTTTTTAGGTAACAAGTCAACAAAAACGAAAAAAATTGTACACACGATCACAGAATATTATTGGAAAGTAGTCGATGAATGGAAAATTACATTATTTGTTGGTTCTGACAGTACAAATGAAGAGACCACTATATTTAGCCGGGCTGAAGGTACATACGAGTTAAAAGTTGTTGGGAGTGAAAACAATCCAATTAAACATTTTCGAGAAGGGGAAAAAAAATTAAAAATGAATTTTTTATTGAACTTATTAAATGGAGAGAAAGGTCAATTGGAATTTAAAATTGATCGTAGCAAAGATAGTTGTAGAACACCACGTCGTAACGAGGATGTTAAAACTGCATTTGTATTTATGAATGAATTTAGACAATTCTTTCAATATGTTTACACAAATCTACAAAGTACTACCAGAATCGAAAGTGACAAAGTACATGACAATATGAAAGATTTATATTCAATTATACAAAATGAAAGCGTGAAAAAAGCTTTGCCTACGGGACCAATAATGGAACGTGATGGCGAGAATCGTTTAGGAATTATGATGAAAATGGAAGATGTGCATTCTATTTTAATGCAACATACAAAAGATCTAACAAATGTTATAAGTAAAATAGAATCGATAACACAAGATGAAGAAAAATATATTTATAATAAATTGATGACATCGTATGAGGCGAAAACGATGTTCATTGCATTGCATTTAACTGTAATTGCAAAGCGATGGATGGATACAATGCAAGATATTGAAAATATGCTTTACAAACAATTAAGGGATGCTGTTGGCAAAGAAATTTCAACAACTTCATTTAATGAATACATGAGATTTCATAATCAAAAAATGTACAATGAGGAAAATTTACCAAAACCATTTTGTTATGCAATACGTCGTCCTGATCATTATCCTGAAGGAGAATTATCTATTGAATATCCATCTGGTATGACCAAAGCACATATGTTAAGTTCCGTTCGGAAAGCAATGAATCCTCACATGATGCATTTCCCATTAAATGCAGCGACTAATATACAATTTAGTGGGGATAGATATTTACATGCATGTGTAAATAATCAATTTGGTTCTGGTCCCGGTAAAATTACGAACAATCAATTTAGCATTCATGCACGTGCAAGGCAATTTTCAAGTTTTATTTTAATGATTGGAACAGTGCCGACAGCGAAAAAATTTGATGTCAAACATGCAATTATAATAAAGGATAAAGATGAATTGCAAATACCACTGAGTATGGAAACAATTCCTACAGCAAAAGAATTTAAAGAAGCAATTTCATCCATATCGCCTGAGCAGCAAAGATTTGCAAAAGCATATCGTAAAATGCAATTATCTAGTACTTTATTTGCTATTGCTGTTGTGCAAATAAAACCTCAATTGGAGAAATTGTTAAATTTACCAAATGATTCTTTAACAAAAGAGATTCAATTGACACAAGATTTAATGAAATTGTTTATTAAATATCAAATCCCTAGTGATTTAATATCATACGATCAAAACAATGTGGTAAATTATGCTACAAGCGAGTCTAAAATGGATGAAGGAATTGTGACAAATGGAAATGCTAATATTGCATTGAATCAAGTTAAAGGTCATGTTGAAAAAATGAATAACATGATAGCAGATTTGAAAGAGCAAGATATTAAACGTAAAGCAGAAGTTGCAATTGCGGCAACATTGGATCGACAAAGTTATAAGAAAAAAAAAGGCAGAGCAAGGGGCAGAAGATCCAAGATTGAAAGTTCTGATGATGAAGAGGAAGATTTTATTCAGAAATCAGGAATGCATGGAATGGCAATGGGCGCTGCTTTTGGCGGTGGTGGTAGAATGAATATGCGTGGAGGTCCACCGCCACCACCACAAGCTGCGATGATGAAGCGTGGACAAGGTCAAGGTGGTGGACTTTTTGGTGGCGCCGCCACGATGAAGGGTGGACAAGGTCAAGGTGGTGGACTTTTTGGTGGCACCAACCAGAATGTTGGCCAAGGTGGCAACGAGGCGGGTCAAACTAGCGAGGATTTACAATCGGGTGATATGGACAATAATAACCAGAGCATCGAAAACAATACAACCAATGTTGAAGATTATACATTATTGCCATCATTACTTGAAAAGAGATGTACTGAAATTGATCCAACAGCAAAATTACGACCAACAATTATCAAAGTTAGTAGTGGTTGGAAAAAGAATTACAAAGAATCAATTTTATCTCCACTTGCAAGTACTACTCTATTAGATTCGCAAACAAAGGAAGAAAAAAATAAAGCATTTGATCTATTGGATGCATTAAGTAAATCTGGTTCCATATCGTTAGATGCAGTAGACTTGCACATAGTAATTGCTTCCACACATTGTTTTGATAAGACTGTAGTTGATACGGTCATTCAAAACAATGATAATCCAATTGAGCAACTTGAACGTAGTTTGTTAATAATGTCAAGTACAATACAAAACAAAAATATACTTAATTTGATTAAAAATAGTGAAATTAATCGTATTAAAAAAGTATCCCCAATGCTTTTTCCATCATTGACCAATGAGTGAAAAAAAAACATATAAAAAATACGCTGGTATGAAAGATATGCACCTATTTGTCCAATGGTTAAAAGATGCTGGGGGCAGCACTATGTAAAAAGTTTAAAATCTTCGAAGAAAAAGGTGCCCAAGGAGAGAGTGTAGGAATTGTCATTTGGGTAGTAATAAAAAAAAAAAATTAAAAATACGCGTACTTTATTTTAAAAATATTTTTTTATTTTTTAATATATATATATATAAAATGTTCTCTTATTCATATATTATATAAATTTCTTTTACTCCCGTTCATTAACATCTCAAATCAAAAATGATTTTTAAATACTTATTTATTATACTGGTACGTATAAACATAGGAAATTATTTATATATATCTCATCACGAGAGTTCTCAATTCGTTTATCGGTTTTTGTATTTGTTTTTGATTGAACCGATGTGCGACGAATAGAGTCATTCCTGATGATGTCCTCATGCAATTCCTTATATTGATTTCCTGATATATATTATATATATATATATATATATATTATATAAAAAAGGATGGAAAATTGAAAGTTAAATTGGATAACGACAATGAGAAAACATTTAGATTGATTAAAGAATGTGATTTACAACTTTATGAAGGAGGACCTCTTTCATTTAGCTCTGAATCACAGACAGACGAAACATCTTTTGAATACTAAATAATTTTTACTAAAATTTATAAATCATTTTTGATTTGAGAGGTTAATAAACGGGAGTAAAAGAATTTTATATAACATATGAGTATAAGAGAAAAACACATATACGGTGTAATATTTACGAATATAATATGTACGAATATATATGAGTACAGAGAACATTTTTATATACCGAAGTCGTAATATTTATGATAAATATAATCACACTTTCTTTCCTTTGAAGCACTAAACCAAAATATATTATTAATATTTATTGTTTCTTCCCAAAAAAAGCAAATAAACACCATTGCGACATCGGTATCGTACCAAACACAACCCACATTGCTAAGGCAAAATTACTATATGGTAATGGTAAAACAAAGGATAAAATGATACCAAATAAACAATTTATTGGTACAACCAAACGTTGTGCCAAAGCATATCCTGATTGTGGTTTTAGACCTGTATCTTTTGCTGTACGGCGCATATATATCAACAACATCGAAGCGAGAAAGGTAATAATAAATGGTAATGCAACAGCACCTTTTTTTGTAAATAATGGAGCTCCATTTCCAAAATAATATGCAAAAGATGTGGAGATTGGTATAAGCGTGATGCAAAAACAGAAGCAATAATTGACTAATACTACCTGTGAACTAATTTTCTCACCAAATTCTTCAATAATTTGATGATGCGTTGACCATAACGTGAACAAAATGCTAACTGCTAGGGCACTACAAAGAATTTTATCTACATTGTGCCGAATCCATTCTGAGACATTTGTTTCTGAATGTATTCTATATTCTAAAGCAATAAATGTAGCACTAATAGCAACAACACCATCTGTAAATGTGCACAGCCTTTCCTTTTCAATCATTATTTTGTGATAAAAAAAATTATTCATTACATTTTTTACAGAATAACAATTTTTAATAATGTTTAAATTCATAAAAGCTGCACGTAAAATAAAATAGAAGACCATCCATATCCCATACCCAAGCAGATAGCCATAAAAAGTAACGTCATCAGCGTCAAATACAAATCCAAGTATAATAGTATCAATAAAAAGAGCTAGAAACATCACTAATATATGCGCAGTTGGTTCTGGTTTCCACCCATGTAATGCAATCGACATAAAAAATATCATCAATAAACAATATGAAATAGAACCTAGAACGTATGCAAGACCTCCTTGGCCAAATTGAGAAAATACTGGAATCAAAGCAGATCCTAATACTAAATGTGTGTGTAATTGCACTGTTGGGTATATCCTTACGATGTCAACATTATTAAATATTTTATTGTGTATTGGATACAACATTAACACAATGAAAGCGAAGGCTCCATAATAATTGAATAAAGCATAAAATTTGTTACTACTTAAGACATGCCATTCAATATCATAAAATTCTTCTCCCGGCTCTACAAAACCAATGCTAGATCTATTCTTTAATTTAGGGCATGAAATCCCGTTTGGAAATTCATACTGATGTATTTGCATTTTTTCACTCTGTTCTAATTGGTTGATATAAACTTCACAAACTTCTCCTTGATCTAGAAATGCTAATTGTACACCTGCCATTGTTGCAAAAATACCATATACTGCATCCATAAATAATTTTAACCTTCCAGTAGTCATTTCACCTTTTTCCCTGTTGGTCCGGGTATTATCATTATCCTCATCATCTCGCAATAGATTGGCAGATAAATCCATTAGTGGTGATGCACTTTTCTTTTTCTTGATATAGTAGTTATCTTTTGGTTTTTTTTTTGGTCTTTCATCGTTCATCGTGTGTATTCTATCTTTTTATTATTATATGTGCATATTATTCTAATATAAATGCACAAATGACAGACGAGCACACGACTAAAAAAAACTATTAATTATATTTCGTCAGTTATTATCATCACAAATTCAAACAAAATGAAAAAACAACAACAAAATAAAATATGAGTAAATAGAAGAAGAAAAGTAATAAAATACAATAAAGGTTTACACGGAAAACAATGTCAAAACAATACAATAATAATAATAATAATAATAATAATAAAAAAACACCTGGCATAATATCTATTATTAAATTACAAAATAAATTTTTAGAACAATCTTCTAGTGATGATGATGATAATGAAAATAATAATACATTTCAATTTATTATTCCTAAAACGTTACCTATAAAACCCGTTGAAATTATTGGCATTGGTAGTTTCAGTACCGTTTGTCGCGCAGAGGCAGAATTTGGAAATGGTAAAATATCCTTTGCAATTAAAAAATTAGAAAATGCATTGTCAAAAGAAACAAATCCAAGTATTGCAGATATATCAAGAGTTGCACGTGAAATTATTATATTGAAAACAATATCTCATCCATTTTTATTAAAAGCAAAAGGTATATGGCTGTCAAATTCAGATGTATACATAGCTACGCAACATGTCGAATTTGAACTCGGAGCGTTGTTTGAGCGCCATCGGCATATGGAAACAAATTTTAAAATAGAAGAAATTGAATTTTTTACCTATCAATTATTGTCTGGTTTAGCATATTTACATAATATTGGTATTGTTCATTGTGATTTATGTCCTCGTAATATTTTAATTGATCGTTATGGTCATTTATGTATAGCTGATTTTGGTTTAGCACGTCCATCGTTTAATGGTGTATTATGGAATAAATTAAAATTCAATTCAATTGGTTCAACTGCATATACTGCACCTGAAATTGTCTTAAATTGTGTGACAAAATGTACATATGCAAGTGATATATGGTCCGCTGGATGTATTTTATTTGAATTTTTTAATAATAATAAAGCAGCCATTTCTACACGTAATTCTGTTCAAAACATGTTTAATTGTATTGGTTCAATTTTAGGACGCCCAAATAGTGAATTGATAAGACGTTTATATAATAAAAATGATAATGCAAATATATTAAATTCTATTGTATGCGATGGTGTCCCAAAAATAAAAACTGTCGTTCAAGAATATATTGATAAAAATGTTGTTATTGTTGACGAGAAAAATAATAATAATATTGGTGATACAAAGATGATAGTTGAAACATTTAATATGATATTGAAACAAATGTTAACATTTGATTATGATAAACGAGCGAATGCAAAAGATCTTTTAATTAAAAATAAAGATACAAGTATATTTTCATCATTGATTGATGAATGGCAAGTTGGAAAAGATGTTTATGAAATGTTTACTAATAATATTGAAAATTTAAATAATGTAAAAAATATATTGAAAGAAAATATGAAATTAGAATTAGATGTATATGATGCAATGGCATCATCAGGTGGTATTAGCAATAATAGTAATGAAGATAATATTGATATGAAAGTTTATCAATTGATTGAACATGCAATTAGAGATGGAGTAGAAAATTTAATTGTGTTAGAGAAATAAAAGATTGTGTATACAATGGTGGTGCGTGTGTGTGTGGAATTATGATATATGCGTAAATTCATATATATAATATATATTATATCTTTTTTATTTTATACGGTTCGTATTAAAAATATAAATAACACGCGCAATATTAATGTATTTTACGGAAAACGTATGCATAATATTAAAAATTTTTTGAAAAACACCAAAATTTCTTTTCATCTACCCTTGACTCATATCAGCAAAATCATTACTAGATAAACCTGCAAGTAATTCATCAATTCCTGATGTTGCTTCTAACTTTTCACTATTATTATCATTTCTTTGTTTTACACTTGTTTTATTTCTGTATCCCATATTACTAGGGATGATCAATTCGCCATTATCGCTTACTTGAATAATATTATTACCATTACGTTTGATATCAATATTATATAATGAATTGGTTGAATTTATAATTTCAAAATTTCGTAAACTTTCAATATTTAAATCATTCACTATGCAATATGAATTACATTTGAAACATTTCGTTTCTTTATCATATATACCAACCATTTCGATTAATTGAGACAATAATGGCAATGTATTCGTTTCTTTTACTAGATATTTATCCTTACTTTTTACCACTTTAGAAAATTTACTTGATGAAGAAGAAGGGTTAGAAAATCTCGGTCGCTTTCTTATACTGTTACTATTTTTATTTTTATTATTATTATCATTACGATGTCGTTTGTTGTTGTTCTTATTATTATTATCAGAATTATTATCTTCGTCTTCTTTCTGCTTTTCTACACGAAGTAATTCTGCATCCATAATAGCTGTACCATCATCGATTTGAACTTTATTATATGCTATTATATTTACAACGTATCCCAATACTCGTAAGATTATATTCTTATTGTTTTTTGTATCAGTAGATGAATTATTTTGTTGTTCTTTTTGTTTCATAATTATTTCTTCCATAATGATATTTCGTATACATTGTTTCACATATATCGGTCGTTTATTTGTTAGATCTTCTTCCATTTCTTTATTTCGTTTTCTTTTTTTTTTCTCTCTCTCTCTATGCATATACGTACACATACATCTATCGATTCTATTAAAAAGAATAGACAACTATTCTCATTGTCTTTACAGAGGTCGTTTAGTCAATAATAATTTAATATATACATTTATATTTAGATCAAAAATTCATTCATTCAATGTTGTATTTAAAAAAAAATACTACCAAAGCACACAAGGTGCCAAACCAGCAAACACAAAAATCTAACAAAACTAATGCAAACATTTTTACAACAAATCCCGAAAAATTCAATTTATATAGGTAATGAGGACATCTAAGTATAATAATAAGATATACTTAAAATAGGACCAACATTATTTTTTTCAATTCACTAAAATCTAAAATTCTCTTTTGTTTCGCCGAATAGCAGGCGAATAGGCTTATAAAGGTAAAGGCGTGCATACAAAAAACAATATCACTATTTTTTTCTATACTATTACTATATAGTTAGAATAGTATAATATACATATATAGCTTATGTACATATAGATAGAGATAGATAGATAGAAGTAAAATAAACAAAACAGAAAGAAAAACAAAACAAAACAAAAAAGAAAAACAAAACAAAACAAAACAGAAAGAAAGACAAAACAAGAAATATTTCATTTCTACATATCGTATATACACACACATATATATATTAAGTTAAAGTGATATACAACGTATCAAAAAATTAAGAATGAAAATGGTAAACAAAATAATGTCATTCATTGGAGCGTTCGCAACATTTTACCTTTACTTTGGTCATCAATACACCATGGCTTTAGTATTATTAGTTGCAATATACAACGTAATTAAATTAGAATCATATAAATACGATTTACTTGTATTTTTTTACATATGTTTTGCGCACAATATGACTGTAGCTATATGCGTTGGATTTTTGCTAGCATTTGCAATTTATAATTTACCAAGTCGAAAACGCGGTTTAAACCGTTGCCCAACACGTTTATCGAAGGATATCGGTATTTTGAAAAGGGGTACTGCTGTATATATTCATAATTTAACTAGTAATATGCAGCACAATGGCAGAATAGGCAAAATAAGATGGTTCGACAACAATCGAGATCGATATATTGTAGACGTAGGATTGGAGACTGGCCCATTGGCATTAAAAGTATCTAACTTACAACAATTAATTCAAAATGTCGAAATCACCGGTATTATCTCTCAGCCAGAATATAATGGACAAAAAGGACGAATAGCAAGGGTTCAAAATGGATTATTAGTTGTACAACTAGCTGGCGGGCAAAAACTTCAAGTAAAAGAAGAAAAGTTAATTGTACCGAATGGCACTAGGGTTTCTTTACAAAATTTATCAGATACTACGTATAATGATATCAAAGGCAATGTGGTATATTACGATAGAGCTGCTGGAAGATATCATGTTCAGTTGAGGTTGTTAAATAAGATTGTAAAGGTCAAACGTGAAAAGTGTAAATTATTGTAAAACATTTTGATTGTTTTTATATTGAATACGCACATACACCGAATAATAAAAAGTAATATATAAAAAATATATTTTTTAAGAAAATGTAAAACAAAAAATGGTGTTAATGATGACAACAAATAAAGAAAAGGTAGGAAAGGGTATTCTTAAATATTAAAATATTTTTAATAAAAATAATTTATATTTAATAATTATTTATAAAATTTTAAAATACACATATATATCATATCATATATAATTACACATATATTTCATAGTGAATATAACATTATGAGTAAATAAAATCTTTAAATTATAAATAAGAGAATTATTTTATATTATATATATAATGCATACATCATATAATTTTTTACTTTTTCATGTATCGTAAATTTTATTTCATATGTACGGTCGTAATAAATAAATCTAGCGATAACCTATTATACCTACGTACATCATACGAATAAAAATACAAATTCACAGACGACTGTTACGTAATAATATATGTTCAGGTAAATATCCATCATAAGATTTCACTGTTTCAATGGAAAATGGTTGATCATCATATGGAAAATATAATTGACGAACTACTTTTGGATGAAAAGATGGTTGTACACCATCGTACCAATTTGTTCGCCGAACAATTCTTTCTTGTCCTTCAATATTAGCATCATAATCTTTAACAGCAAAATGTAACATACAGCGATTATCCCACATAACTAAATCACCAAATGTCCATTTATGTCTATAAACATTATCTGGGGAAGATGCAATTTTCTCAATATAATGTAATATTGGCTTAGATTCTTTGACTGTAAAATTTTCAAATCTTCCAACAAATGCTCTGTTTAAAAATACAACTGGACGTTTAGTTTCTGGATGACGTATAATTGCTGGATGTGGCATTTCATACCAATCATTCCCTAATCGACGTTCAATATGTACACCATGCATTGATTTTAACATTTCACGTAAAGCAGGTGATATCCTATCATAAACATTATACATGGAAGCAAATAACGTATCACCTTTCCCATCCGGGGCAGCTTTTAACATATGCAAACATGAACATGCTGGTGGTGAAAACTCACAACTTACATCAGAATGCCATGTTTCATTATTTGCATTTGGATTAATGGGCAAAGAGCGCGGATCTTTTGGTACGTAATTGAATTTTTGCACTATTTTCATACCAGCTTGTCTACTTTTTTGTACATTTTTTAATTTTTCTTTGCTTTCTTTTGTTTGAGATGATATTAATGCATGCTCTTTTTTTATTGCAATTCTTCGTACCTCTTTCGGTTTAAATTTACTATCGTTTCCATTTAGATTATTATTTTGTAACCAACGTTGAAATGTACCTGGATGCGGTATACATTTACCAAATTGTGACGTAAATGCAATTTGCTCTTGTTCTGTTAAACCATTTGGTACGTTAAGAACTACTACACCTCTTTCCGCTAATATTTGTCTTATGGTTAATATATCAGCGTTAGATAATGGTTTAGTAATATCTATATTTTCAATTTTCGTTCCAATGTCTTTTGTTAATTTTGTTAGTTTCATTTTCAATTACATTTGTTGATGTATACTTATTTTTATTCTTTGTTGAAGAAGTACTACTACTACACAAAACACAGAAGTATATCTTTCTTTGTTGTTTTTCTTATGCCCTCTATATATTATTCTTATTTTACATTCTATAAAAATAATATTATATATATATATATAGATCGCTATAATAGTGTACATTATATATATTATAGATAAGACTGAAGTATGCACTACTATTGGGTACACATAGTACATAGGAGTACATACCATTAATATACAATTATAGATATATTATAGTATTTAGTATATAATAAGTACGCACAAGGAGAGAAAAAAAACCAAATCTAAAATCCTGGTCCGCCGCGGTGCCGCGGTCTCCACAGTCTCCATCATCCAGGCCCGGCAGGCATCCATCTAAATATACCTCTACGTTTTATTATGTCCATATCATCATCCCTTCCACTTGTTGATACCCGTTTGATCCTTCTCTTTTATATTGTTTTATAGCTCTTAATTGTGATTTCATATTATCATTAAGTTGATTATCACCTAGGTGCAAGTACTTTAATGTATTGTTTGTTTTTAATACATCAATAATACTTTGTATTCCACCATCATCAGTAATATTATTATTAGATAGGTCCAATGACATTAATGTATTGTTTGTTTTTAATCCTTCACCAATACTTTGTACATCAGTAATATTATTATTAGATAGGCGCAATGTCTTTAATGTATTGTTTGTTTTTAATCCATCACCAATACTTTGTACATCAGTAATATTATTATTACCTAGGGACAACCACGTTAATGTATTGTTTGTTTTTAATCCATCACCAATACTTTGTACATCAGTAATATTATTATCACCTAGGATCAACCACTTTAATGTATTGTTTGTTTTCAATGCTTCACCAATACTTTGTACATCAGTAATATTATTTTGATGTAGGTGCAATACCTTTAAAGTATTGTTTGTTTTTAACAATTCACAAATACTTTGTACATCAGTAATATTGTTATTATTTAGGTTCAATGTCTCTAATGTATTGTTTGCTTTCAATGCTTCACCTATATTTTGTAAATCCTCATCACGGATGTTCTTTCCATCCAAATCTACGCTACTGCCATCAAAATTGACTCCATATTTTTTTGCTAATACAACTCTAAAATAATAACAACGCAAGGGATCATATTCAAGAAATTTTTTATTTAATGTATTGTTTGTTTTTAATCCTTCACCAATACTTTGTACATCAGTAATATTATTAAAAGATAGGTGCAATGTCTCTAATGTATTATTTTTTTTTAACAATTCACCAATACTTTGTACATCAGTAATATTATTATCACGTAGGTACAATGACGTTAATGTATTGTTTGCTTTCAATGCTTCACCTATATTGTGTAAATCCTCATCATGGATGTTCTTTCCATCCAAAATTACTTCACTGTTATCAAATTTGACTCCATATTTTTTTGCTAATACAACTCTAAAATAATAACAACGCAAGGGATCATATTCAAGAAATTTTTTACATGTTTTCGCAAACATATTTATCATTGCAAGTATATCATCATCAAAATATGCTATGAGACCTGGTTTTGTAGCAGTACCAATACATATTTGTAATATACCAGGTAAATCTTCAAAATGTGAAAGTTCATTATCGGTCATTTGCTCAGATGTTTCAGTTGCTGTCGTTGTTCTTCTTCTTCTTCTTGTCGTCGTCGTCGTCGTTGTTGTTGTTGTTTGATTATCATCAGTAACTAAAGATGCCATTGTTATTATACTGATATTAATATATATATATATATATATTGATATATATGACTATCTCTTTTCTCTTATCTTTTCGGTTCTTTTTTTTCTGTATTTGTGTATCTCTTCCGCTTTACAGTATCTTTCTGTTTCTAGATATTATAACAATGTATGTGGTGCTATGTATCTTTTATTATATTATCTTTTACATGAATATGAATGAATTTGCACTTTGCAATTCTATGTTTTATAATAATATTTTACGAATGAAACAACAACATATTGGTATTCTAATATCGCTTTTAAGTATAAATACATGTGAAATGTTTTAGATCATATTTTTTGATATTTCGTATTAGCAGGTGCTGTGGTGCTGGGAAAGGTGCGTGGTCAAGAACTTAGTATTGATAATTTGATGATAGGGGGCAGATATACCCTACTCCTAACTCGCTCTACCTATATAAATACCCTACCCCTAACTCGATCTTGCGGGGAAATACCCTATCCCTAACTCGATCTTGCGGGGGAAACAACTCGTCGTCAATGCAAGCTGACCACTCAATTTGATCAATGCACCAATAAAAATAGAAAAGTATTGAAAGATAGATCACACAGAGAGAGATGAGTGCAACAAAGACAGACAATATATTATACAAAAGAAGAAACAAAGATTTTAAAAAAGTAAGTTGTCCCTCCATAGAAGAATATTATTTCCACAACAACTTTTTCGTCTCTTTCTCTTCATAGATGATATTTGCAAAACAAAAAACATACAAAATTTGTTTCACAATGATGATATTTACCAAACAGACTAGAGTCTCCGAGCGGACTAGATACCCGTTTTGAAGGATAATTTCTGGTACTTAGTAAAGCATTTTTTGTTTATATGGTTTGCAATCATTATGACCATCTATAAATAGTACATATACATACATACATACATACATACACACACATTTGATATAATTTATCAAAAAAGCCTTGGTGGGACGCCTTTCGTTTGCAGTCGATTGGTTTGTTTTACACTGTGCATTATACGGGCCTAGTTGTTCAAATCGTTCAACGTAATGAGGTAAATCCGTTGCTAAATGGCGAGATAAAGAGATGGGTTGAACGTCTTCGGATGATCCCCATACTCGCCTCTATATTCTATGCCATATGTTAGTTACTATGTAACTATAATATACCGTGGAAAACCATAGAGGATACATTCCAAAAAAATACAATATTTTATTTTCTTCACAAACACGCATTTTTACACCACAAATAACTAACATTGTATACTATAATAAAAAAAAAAGATACATACTATATTATGCTTCGTTTTTAAACAACAACAATATAATATAACATATGGAATTTAATGTTTGGTAAAAATATTAATTTGATTCTCAATATGACGTAGATATAAATGTAAGTTTTGATCACATATATACATAAACCTGCTGTTTCCTTTTCCATATGAAATATTTTGTTCTTTATGTATATACTTCTCAATGCTGATAAACTAAACAAATCCAACTCTGATTTCTTAGTTGAAGAGAAAAAAAACGAGCTTTTTAAATCTGAGAGAATGAATCATTAAAGAAGAAAAATATTTTACCAATATATAATATAACACATACCTATATATATATATATACATGAATCTTAATATATATATATATATATCTTTTGGTGTCTGCATGCTTCTATTGTTCAAGCGTTACAATGATTGTTTTACGTTTTCAAAAAGTATGCTAGAAAAAACGGAGTGATTACCATCGCGTCGATCCTTGGTAGCTTAAAATGGACTTTATTGAATGATACTTTGAGTTGCTTTTGGCGCATACATTTACTATATATATGTATATATATATATAGAAACCATTTACTTATAATAAATAAACGTTTTGACTAACATAAAAGATTTTTTATAATTATAATGACGAAATGAATAGGTCATAGAAGACGAAAATGAATCTCATATTGGAATGTATTATGTAATATTAAAAAAACAATGTTTGTAAGTATAAAATTTAAAGAAATATCAAAACTACATATACATGCATACATATATTCATCTTATAATTTTCAATGACGAACAACATCACGTGAAGAAAATACAGATTAAAGTCCTGTGTTTCAATGTTGCTTGATCGATAGGCCTGAGGAAAATAATATGAACACAATGTACACATTTTTGCAATACACATATCTATATACACACATGTTATCATATTATTTATCAGAATGATGAAATTTGCTACGGGCGGACTTAGTCGGCTGATACCGACGTTGCTGATACGTAGCTAGTGTACAAACTTTATTTCTGACGACATAAATCTGTATTTATGATTATATATGATTTTCTCGAAGTATTGCGTGTGACATATGTACATCTTCTTATATATATATTGTATGAACCATTTCTTCATTATATGACAATACATACACACACATACGTATATTATATTACCATATGATACATATCATACCAAGGCAATGAAAGAATAAAAATATTTTTCTAACACCATTGAACATCCATATATTCCATATTATATCATACAAAGATGTGATAAGTGATACGTACGAACGTACGAAGAAGAGCCGCATTAGAAAACCGCGAAAAGATTTATGTATGAGAAATAGAGTGCGCAAAAATAATATGTACATATATCATAATATATCATACGTAAAAAGAAGTCGTCTTTTTAAAAAAATAAAAGAAATGTTTTACACTCAATTAAAACGCTTTTTGTATTTTATTTTGTGTGCATATATATCATACTTCGTATATTTCTTACGAGTATAATATTTTGAAGACACACAGTTATTGTATTCTTTTGTTCTTTTGAAGAGAGTAGCAGTAGGAATTATCACTGAGTAAATTTAAAAAATAAAATATGCGTAAGAGTACGTCGTACATTTTTTATTATTTTTTATTCGCGTATTAAAATATTACCCTCGTGTACATATTTTTTATAAAAAAATACTCGCATGATGTGATTAATCTATGATATGACATATGCATATGATATCATACGTGTTCGTAAATGATACTCTCGTATATACATGACCCACACAATAAAAAAAATTTTTATGACTGTTGTTCATTTGATGATAATCTTCGCAAAGCAGCAGCTGCTGCTTTTCTTCGCCGTAGTGCTTGCGGGTTATTGTCATCCTCTTTCTTAGCGTCCAAATTTATTTCACGCACAACATTATTGTTAGAACCATCTCCACCTACTTTCTCTTCATCATCTGCTACAACAATAGAATCGGTATTGTTATCTGTTAAAGGGCTATTCGTCTCAGGATTTGATTGTGCACGTTGCAACTTAACTTTCTTCTTTTTTCCAGGGGTTATTTCTTTAAGATGGGCTTCCAGCATTTCTATCTGTTTCTGAATTGCTTGAAGTTGTGATGCGCGTGTACTTTTAGTTGGTGTACTTTGACTTCGTCGTAAAGGTGGTTTACCAATATTACTACTACTATTACTATTATTATTGTTACTATTATTATTATTTGCATTGATTTGTTGTTCCCCCATATTCGGAAACTGTGGTGAGCCAAGATTCATATTCATTCCATGCGGAGGAACTGGTGGAGGCATCATACCATACATACCAAACATGTTATTTGGTGGTGGAAATTGCGGAGGAACTTGAAAACCTCCGGGTGATTGCATCATTCCATTTGGTGGTAAAGGCGGCATAGGCATCCCCGGCATTGGCGGCATCATCATTGGTGACATTCCTGGAGGTGGCAATATTCCATTTGGAGAAGCATTTGCCATACCAGGAGGAGGTGTTGGCATAAATGGTGGCATTTGCATTCCAGGCGGCATTTGCATTCCAGGTGGCATTTGCATCATGTTCATTCCGTTGTTCATCATTTGTTCAAATGATGGTGGTTGTAGTAGCGGTGATGCATGTTGTTGCTGTGATGGTGCTTCTCTATTGTTACTATTGCTATTGACACTTGCTTCATTAGTGTTCGTTGATGATTGCGTTGTTGTTGCATTATTATTATCATTTCTTCTGGTGGCAACTGGGTTGATGTTTGTTTGGTTCAGAGGTGGAACTTCTCTTTCTTGCTGTGCTTGTCGTTCTGGAACAACATTATTATTGTTGTTATTATTATTGACGTTGTTGTCATTAACAACAGGCACTTCATTTTCATTAGCATTGTTACCATTTGCATTTGCTACTGCTGCTGCCTCACCATTATTGTCATTTTGATTATCATTTTGTTGACCAACACGAACTTCACCATCAGGTGTAGCTCCACGCCTTACAACAATTGGTTGTCTACATGTAGGACAACTTTGTTGCCTTTCAAGCCACGTGCGTAAACATTGGAAATGAAACTTATGTCCACATTGCAATTTTTTAATACGCTGCCCAAATACCATGTCTTCTCTGCATATGATACAAATTGGAGTATCTGCAAGTTCTTCTTCCGTTGCATCTGGAAACAATTCATCCATTCTTGATGTAATATTTCGTGCAGCACAAAATTCATTAATACGTTGTATTAAATTTTTCACCGACATGTACAAATCACGGAATATATGCAAAGGAATACCATAATAAGTGAACAAGATGAAAAAGAAAGCTACATATACAAATACACGAGCAACTTCAGCAGTAAGCTCTAAGTAAAATACATATGTTTCTTTGTTCATCCAACCACCTGGCGTCATCAAGTCAACTAAATGCAATGCATAACGTGCAAATATTGCATATATATTAACAACTAAACATAAAAATTCAAAACCAAACAATAACCAAACTGAAGGACCTTGCGTGCGTATCGAATTTAATGCAATGCTTACAAATGTCATATCAACTGATAGCAATAACGCTTTTAACACAACTAAACGTACATGTTTGAAAAAAGGCGTGTTTTGTGTGCTTTCCATGTATGTAATTCTTTCTTTGCATAACCAATGAAATATTTTACTAACTAAAAGTGCCATAAACAAACCAGCTACTTTTAAGTTTAGTTCATCCCGAAAATATGTCAACGCTAAACATGTTTCAGTAAACGCATACCTAGCATTTTCACTAAGAACTTCATACTCCGCATCTCGAAGCTTGCCTAAAAATACAGAAGTAATCGTTTTAAATGTTATCATGGTAAGAGCTATAGCTAAATTACATAATACAGCAACTGAAAATTTAGATGTACATAAAAAAATGACAGTCGGATAAAATTGTATCCTTGTTTGCCAAGCATATGATACAACACCAACTGTTAACATGATACTAAATATCGAATACGTTGTAAAAAACTTTCCCATTTTGATGATTCGATGTTTATATATATATATATGTATATATGTATGTATATGTAAATTCGTCTTCCTTCAATGGTGTTGGTTGCTATACTAATATAACGTACTATTTCTGTTGTTGTTATTGATTGTCCACTTGTTATCTCACTGCCTTTATTCATTTTGTTCTATTAAAATATGTAAATATACAATTATGATTCAAAATAACTAAAAAAACTAAAAAAATCTAAAAAAAAAAAAAAAAAAAAAAAAAAAAAAAAAAAAAAAAAAAAAAAAAAAAAAAAAAAAAAAAAAAAAAAAAAAAAAAAAAAAAAAAAAAAAAAAAAAAAAAAAAAAAAAAAAAAAAAAAAAAAAAAAAAAAAAAAAAAAAAAAAAAAAATCGATCATAGTGCCATAGAAAGCCACCACGTGTTGGTGAAAAGGGTCACTTTTGGTATTGTTTCTGTTAGGTGTTTTTATACTTAAACATGGTAAGCCTGGAGAAACAAAACGTAGGAGTATACAAAAACTGGTGTGGAATTGATGAGGGATTGTTTTATAGTCGTCTGTGCCTGCTGGGCCTTGCTGGCTGGGCTGGCCTGCCCAGCCTGCGCTGCGTTAGAGACTATTTCGTTCAAGTATAAAAAGTAGTCCTTTTTTCTTTTCCGTCAAAGTTACATTGTTATATATGTTATGTTAAAATTGATATACTGTATGTAAAATTGATTGTAAGTGATAGGCATAAATTTGTATAACACAAATATTCTACTATTATTTCCTCTGATATTAATATTACCAGGATTACACAAATACGCCTTCCTCAAATACCTTTCTGTCTTCGGTCTGCGGCAGTAACTTTTTCAAGAGCGGGAGCAACTGGGACCTCATAATAATAATGTTTCTATATTATACCAGAAGACAACTAAAAAAAATTAAGTACAAATTAACAAGTACATCATCTTATATTCAATTGAATACTCTTCCGTAGTCTGGTTCCTTTTACTCATCCTTCTCTCCCAAGTACTACATGTTGTGAAGAGCAAGATGCACATTTTAATCTAATGTAGGTAGATCTACTTTTTCTTCTACTTCTTTTTGACACCATTTATTTTTGCTATTTGTGCAAGTTACTGATGTCAAAATTAGACAATTAGCCAAACCACCCCAGTTGGTGTCGCAAGAACAAGGACCCCCTGTTGAATCATTCGGACTGCACTCAGATTTAACTGGTTTGTCCGCCGCTACAGATCTTGCACAAGGATTAGCATGACCTGTACCTATTCCAGCATCACATCGAGAATTCATCATACACGGATAATGATCTTGTGGGTTGTCACTGCAATAATTGGGTATCAACTTATTACTAGGAAGTCTTACCGGTAGATTACTAGGAGAATCATCGTAATCTTCGAATCCTTGCGCTTGGCACCACCATGTAGCAGTTAAATACTGCATAGCCTCCGGACAGCTACCTCCATCTTTGACGTAAGATTCAGGGCACCCACTGACATAAGTTTCGCCATACATCAATTCATTGGCGACTGTTTTTTTGGTATTCGGCGATTCAAACAGTTTATTACTGCAATCAAATGCACAAGCAGCTTTATCAGTGTTTCTCCATGCCCCTATGCACTTACATGTATCCCCAGATGCCGGAGTGCATGTTCCATGCCCAGAACATTCATGGCCTTCGGCATCATGGTAACATGTTTGTATATCACAATTTTCACCTTTCCATCCGTAAAAACATTCACACTTTGCCTTGGGAGCAGCATCAAAATTACAGACACCTTGATCAGAGCAGACTCGATCATCTGGTCCTGAATGTGGACAAACTTGTAAATAGTCATTATAAGCTCTTTTTAGATTTGAATAAAGAGAACGCGGGATGCCCGGTAATTCAACAAGATTGCCTAAAGTAAATGCGACTGGAATAACCTTGTCTATATCATTTAATGTCTTTAACCAACCGTCCCAACTAGGCAAAACCTTCATTCCTGAGCCCGGTGTTGGAAATGGAATCAGAGTAATATCACCTCCACGTACAATTAGTTTGTTTTGTGAATTTGATACCAGATACTCTGCACGCTGTTGTGAACTAGAATTATGGCCGTGATTTGTTTTAAGATCAACATCTGGGCCTTTTTTTACGTGGCCTTCCCACAGAAGTTCCAATGCAAGATTAAAGTCACTTTGGGTAGAATCGGTATTTTGTATGTTTTTACTAGACATAAATGATTCCATCATTACCGAGCCGCCGGATGTAACGGTTGACACATAATGGGTTCCAAAATCTTTAAAGATATCAAAGTACGCCTTTTGACTTTCACTTGTATATTGACCGGGCAGACGCTTTAGTTCTTCCATAAGTGCCGCACTTACTTGATTTTGGCATTCTGGCAGATTATCTTTGATCTTTGCAACAAACATCTTATATACAGCATTTGCAGCTACATAATAATTTTTAGTTTCTTGATTTCTTGCTGTAGACACAATGTTCGAAAAACCTATGCTTGCGCCAAACATCCCTGATAAATACGAAATGCCCAAACTACCAGCCCAAGAATTCCCTATGGTGTTTACAGTGCTGTATGCTGTAGCTTCAGACTTCATATTTAAGTTAGCTTCCATAACATTTAATGGTTCCACATATTTGCAGTTTTCCGGAATAGCAACAGGACTCTTGACTTTGCCAGCTGAAGATGTTATATCGTATGCATTGCCGTATGAAACATCAAAACCATTGTGAAGGTAGTTTAGTCCTGGTACCTCCTTTGTCTGGCATTGTGTGCCAGTAAATCCGAACAAACACGTTCCGCATTTACAGTGACTGGTATCTCCGTTTTTCATATAACCAGTAACATTACCATGGCCATAGCAAAATGACTTAGGGCAATTTACTTTTGGTGTGACTGCTATCTTTGGACTGCATCCATAAGTACTGCAGATACTTACTGTGGCAGCAGCCCCAACTACGGCGACTAGTATGAACAAGATAAAATATTTTCTACTAGTGTTCACAGACCCTTCTGCTTTATTGCCATTGATAGATTCCTCTCCTTGCTCCAAAAGCGACTCTGTTGCTGTATTATTTGATGTCATTGTATAATCGTTTTCTGTTTATTAAAATCTCCAAGTGAATTATTATCTTTGCAAGTATTAATATTTCTTTATATTATACAAAACTTACTGCGAGACTTTGTTTAGTGATCCAGTTGAAGTTAAAATATATATAATAGTAAACTACTTTAACTTTGCCCTTTTTTTACTTTAACTTTTGCACGATGATAGACAGACAGGGCAAGAGGAAGATCGAGAATGACACCCCCCTCCGATTTTACACACCTAAAATTTTCTATTTCAGTACAAAATTAGTATACTATAATTTAACTAATTGATAGGAAATCGACGAAAAATCGCAAAAAATGTACCAAATTTGATAGAATAAAATTTCGACCCAAAAAAGTACACAATTTGTAACATTTTTTGCGATTTTTCGTCGATTTCCTATCAATTAGTTAAATTATAGTATACTAATTTTGTACTTAAATAGAAAATTTTAGGTGTCAATACTTTATCCAAAATTATTTTTTTTTTTTTTAAATGGACCTTATTTTAAAAAAACCAACAATACAAGCAGCTGAAATTTCCAATAATAATAAAATAATAGTATTTTTTACTCAATTCTAGAATAATATTAATATACCTTTTACCTTTTACTTTGTGCCTTTCTATTTCCACTTCAACCATCGTAATATTAATAGTAGAAAGCAAAATATTATTGTTCATACACACACAATACTTTATTTATTTAATCAAAAAGGAATATATATTTCTGTTAATTGTAAAATATTATTATATTTTTCTTTGTTTTTTCTTTTTTAAAGTCCTAAATTATTCGCAATAATGGCATGTGAATGATCCAAAATATTATTGTTCATACACACACAATACTTTATTTATTTAATCAAAAAGGAATATATATTTCTGTTAATTGTAAAATATTATTATATTTTTCTTTGTTTTTTCTTTTTTAAAGTCCTAAATTATTCGCAATAATGGCATGTGAATGATCCCCAATGTTATTTGTATTTCCATTTAAATTATGTTGAAAAAGATTACCAACGATTGTATAATTATCACCAACAATATCTAAATTCATTCCATTCCCATAAAATTGACATCCACTGACTGCGAAATTTTTCATATTTTTATTCATGATATGTAAACTTTTTCCTTTATTATTACGTAAAGTTACACCACTAATTACAAAGCTACCAGTACCATGCCATGCGATTCCATCATTAGCCAATGTTTTGCTGCTTGTTGGTATTGCACCAGCATTGAAAATAGTCCCACCATTTAAACTAATTAATGGTGATGCTTCTGATGCAACATAAATATTTGCATCACCACTTGATGCAGTCCAAACTCCAGATACATCAATATATGAATTGTCATGCACGGCAAGTCCACGATAATTACTATCAATCGTGCCTTGCGATATGAAAATTTCACGATTGGATCCTTGGCCATTTGATTGATCAAGTAAAAATCCAATTTGTAATCCAATTAAATCTGTAGAATCTACATGAACACCACCATTATTACCTTTGCAATGTACACCAATACTTCCTTGAATCCAATCACCATTTACTACCGCTCGGCCAAAGATACGCCCACCGGCCAATCGAACTTGACTTCCTCTTCCAATTTTTACTCCAGTACCAATAACATTTTGAAACAATGGTCGTATGATTGAAACTGTGTCGGAAAGAGGACCTAAATCAAGAACATTCATTGGATATATATTATTACCATCATCGCTTTCTACCATTATATCCGTAAAAATTGATTGTGTGCAACCATTAATAAAATGTAATGCAGTCGCATTTGTATTTTTATTTTTCCCTGTAGCTTGGATGAGAAATTTTGAAAACGTTGAGTGGGTTACTTCACCGTTATTACCACCAAAAACAAATAAGTCATCATCAGAAGACCATAAAAATTTTGTAGTACGACCTTGCCCAATAAATTCAAGTGGTTGACTTCCACTACCAATTGTGCTAAAATTAATTGTCCCGCTGAATAAATATGTCCCACTTGGTAAAAATAAATTCAAGTGGTTGACTTCCACTACGAATTGTGCTAAAATTAATTGTCCCGCTGAATAAATATGTCCCACTTGGTAAAAAAATTTTACCACCAACACCATTAGATAGGATTGTTTAATAAAATATTAGATAAATTCCTTAAAAAAAAGGATACAGTGGAATTGTAATGATGATGGATTATTTTTATACAGTAGTAGTCGTCGGCTGATGAGGTATGAAGAGATCCTAATGCTGTGTCAATGCTAAACTTGGCGAATCATCTCAATTCGTACTGGTGCCACTCTAACAAGTCCTATCATATAAATATTTTCTATATTTCCATATTTCCCATTTATTGAATTTGTTTAATTTCAGCGTAAAGTACATTATGCGCCTATTATAGGAATAGCCAGAGTTAAAATACATTGCACCTTGCGATTTGCAACCACAGGAAAGTACAGTAAGCGACTGCACAGTTGTTCTGTTGCAGGTACATGTCCAGCACCGAAAAGGAATTAATGAATTAAGTGCTTTTGTCTTAAAGTAAATGTATTATACTTCAGATATTATTAGTATTACATTATACACTATACCCTCTGTTTAATAAAACTCCTTAATAAATTTGTGTGCGTGGATATTTTATTAAAATAATAAAGATATCTTCAACTGTGGAGGATCTTTATATATCAGAAAAAGGAAAGTATTAATGGTATAGGAATATGTATATATGTAAAAATATAATAGACTAATATATAAACTCTGCAATACTATTATCAACAGCAATAATAACACATACTCTTATAAGAGAAAAAAAAAAACATGTCAACTACTACTGCACCAACAAACGAAGATAAAAGTGCTGCATACTCTTTCTTCAACATTTGCCCTAGATTTACTGTTTTAGACTGGGAGAAAGCAGAACCAATTATGGCAGATTTTGTTGAAAAAACTAAAACAGAATCAGGCTGCGTATACTATGGTTGGACGCGTAATGGGGATACATTACAATGCCGAGAAGCATACGTAGATGGAGAAGCGGTAAACGATCATCTTGCTAATGTTGGCGATTGTATATCCGCATTACTTGCCGATGGTGTAGCGAAGTTGGATAAAATTGAAATTGACTGTACAACTGATGGTGTGGATGTTGTGAAACCAGGAACGGAAGCGTTGGGAACAGAATATTTTACGATTGATGATGGATTTACAAATTTTAAAACTTTGAATGGAGATTTAATTCAACCATACACGTTTTGTTCGATTCATCCAACATTTACAGTTATTGACTGGGAGAAAGCAAAACCTATAATGGCTGATTTTATTAAAAAAACGCGCACGGAAAGTGGGTGTCTTTATTATGGATGGACTTTGGTCGGTGATAAATTGAAATGTCGCGAAGGATATGTTGATGGAGCAGGTGTCAATGCACATTTAACAAATGTTGGAGATTGTATTGGGGCATTGCTATCGGAAGGTGTAGCAAAATTAGATTCAATCGAAATACATGGACCTTCAGAGCAGCTTGAATTGGTGAAACCAGGTACAAAAGATCTAGGTACGAAATATTTTTCGATTGACAGTGGTTTCTCGCGTTTTAACTAAAATGAAATATGCACGTATATTATTGCTCGAAAACACATATACCCCGTAAATTTAAATTGTGATGTGTCCATTTAATTTGTGAATTTGGTGTGTCAATGTGTTTAAGATAATCATACCGAGGATTAATCAGTTGAGTAAAATTTTAAAAATTAAATTTTTATGCGGTGCTGCGTAAATTATTAAAATTATTTAAAAGCAGTATGCCTAGTAAATGATAAATTGATTTTTATACATTTATAAATATAATCTAAATCACCTTATTAACAACAACCTACCTAGAAATAATTTTTACCAGTTTACGAAATAATACGAATTTGGAGGTGCTAATTCCATGCTAAAAATTTGCTAATATCCTCGTAAATATTGATGATGATTGTGGTATTAAAATATATAGATTTATATTTTTCAGAATAAATATATAAAAAGAATGAATAGTGCAACAAGAAGCATTACAAAATTCTTTTCCATTGCATTTAAAAAAACGAGAGTGAGATATAGTGTAGTATATTTTCCAGCTAGAAAGAAAAAGAGAGACAGAGGGAAGAAAAAAAAATACAACAAATTAGAAACAGAAAATTTGGATACCGTATATATATATATTTAACATGGCATCATTAGTAACTGGTAGTAAAAATATGAAATTACCAAAATATAAATTCATTTGGGAATTAATTAAAAATGATGATATTAACAAATTAATAGATTTAAAAGAAGATAACAATATTAATCATAATACGAACAATAATAATAACAACAAAAAAGTGGTTAATCCGAACGATCTTGGTAATACTCAAAATGATCTTACCTGTGCAACGGCGCCTGGAATAGTGTTTTCTAATATTAAAACATTGCATGAGCATTTAAAAAGTGATTATCATTTGTTTAATTTAAAGCGTAAAATGAAAAATAAAAAATTATTGACAAAAGAAAAATTCTTGGCACAAGACTTTGATGGTGATAATAACAACATGTCATCATCATCCTCTTCATCAGAAGACGATGACGACGATAACTATGATAATAATAATAATAATAATAACAACAACTATGGAAAAAAAAGTATTGATTTTAATTCAATATCAAATGCATTATTACCAATAACATATTTTAAATTTGATGATAATAATAATAACAACAAATGTAAGGCATCATTATGGACATGTATATTAGATGATAATAAAAACAGTAATGTAAAATTTAATAAGAAAACAAATGTAATGAAATGGATTGTATTATTATATTCATCTAATGGCCATTTTGCTGGTGCAGTTTATGAAAATGGTAAATTAATTGCACACAAGACATTTCATAGGTATACGTCTAGACGTAAACAAGGTGGATCGCAATTAGCACATGATAATAAATCTGGTAAAGCCAATTCAATTGGTGCACAAATTCGTCGTGGTAATGAAATTGAATTACGAAAAGATATACAAAACTTATTAATTGTTAAATGGAAACAACATGTAAACGAAGCAGATAATATTTTTATTAGTACAGCATCTAGAAACCGTTCTGTATTTTTTAAAGTACCAATTGGTGCAAAAATAAAAACAAGTGCATTGGAAAAAAATGAAAAAATTAAATATGTACCATTTGCAACAGCTAGACCAACTTTAAATGAATGTGAAATTGTTAAAAACAGATTAGGTAGAATAAAATTTAGTGAGTTATTATTATACATCAAGGAGGATCAATCAACTGTTGGAATAAATGATAATAATAATAATAATAATAATATCATTGACGGTAGTCTTAAGAAAAAATCGAATGTAAAACATGTAACAAAAGAAACAGAATCAACAACACTAGTTAATACAATAATAAATATTTCAAAAGAACAACAATTTTTATACGATGCGATTGTGAAAAATGATACCAATCAAGTTAAAAAAATTTTAAATCAAAATCCATCATTCGTTAATGGTATTGTTGATACAAATGGTAGTACAGGATTACATGTAGCTGCAACGAATGGTTTATATGATATGGCGAATTTATTATTGCATCGTGATGCAGACCCAACGATTTTTGATAATAAAATGAATCCACCATTTAAAATTGTTAAATCAAAGAAAGTAAGAGATATATTTAGATTGTATATGGGTAAATATCCAAAAAAATGGAATTATAAAAAAGCGGCAATGCATAATGCAGGAGCTTTGACATCGGCAAAAGTTGATGCAAAAAAACGTAAAGCAAAAGAGAAAAAGAAAAAAGCACGACAACGTAAAAAAGAACAACAAAGGGCTGAAAAAAAAGATGCATTGAATGAAGAAATTGCATTAGGTTTAGTTGAGCATGACAATAAAGTAGTAAAACAAAGGACGGAACAGGATGGTGTTGAAAATCAATTTGAAATAATGGAGCGAATGAACGATATAGCAGTGGTTAATGGTGAAACTGAAGATAATATCATGTTATCAATGCTACGATTAAAAGAAATCCATCATTGTAATGCTGGGAAAGCATTGGATATGATTGAAAATGCATTAATGAATGGAATTCCATTGTCGCAGTTGTTTTAAAAGTTGGTTTGTGTGTGTGTGTGTGTGGAGGACGTAAAATTAAAAAAATATTAATATATTATATATATATATATATATATATATATTTGTATACGCACATTTTTAAGTGTTGGTTATATGGTTATGTGATTATGGTGAGTGTGTGATATATATATAGGAAGGCGAAAAATTCTGGTTCTCTTCTTTTGCTAAAAAAGTGCTTTGCGGCCCCTATAAAGTCAAAAAATTGCCGGGGGTGAAAATGCAAAAAATGGGACACATCACCATTTTAGCAAACCAGAAACCACCAAACACTAAAAGAGGATCTATCAACAAAGTACATTGTACATCCTCTCGCCACTAAAACGCAAACCTCGATGCATTCTGGGCATTTTCCAGAGCATTCCTGTGGCATTCGAGGCATTCACATCAAAATGGAGCAAGGAAAACCACAAACACAGAGCAAGGAAAACCACAAACACAGAGCTCCCAGAGCTCTACTATACTGTATTAGAAGTACACACGGTAATTGTAAAATATAGCACAATACTCACAGGAATAAGCAGAGTATTGTATCAGATGTGATCACATGATTTTAAATTGAATTAATTTAATGTAAAAGATTTAACAATACACACTATTGGAATTTTTATGTACAGATGTGATCATATGATGATTTTAAAATGAATAATTTAATGTAAAAGATTTAACAATACACACTATTGGAATTTTTATGTAAAGAAAAGATATGCCTATGCCTATAGAAAAGTTATATATATACAGTATATATATCCATATTTCCCCGTTGCAAACAACAACTCCGTCGGCGGGAGCTGATCCCACTTGTGCCACTGGCATCACAAATGGCAATGCATGCTGCCCTGCAACATGTGGACAATGTGGTGGAGCTGGATGCGATTCACAAACAGGCGGTGCTAACAGCTGTTGTTATAGTACAGTTTCCACAAATGGCAGATCATGTAATCACTTTGCACCCCCATGTAACATTGCACCAAGTATTTCTCCGTTGCAAACAACAACTCCGTCGGCGGGAGGACCTGCTCCACCTGCACACGCTCATGCGACACCTGCGGGGGTAACTACAGCACCTGCACACGCTCATACGACACCTGCACACGCTGCATCTACTAGCTCTGCACCATGCTACGAAAATGTAGCGGTAATATCATTTGGAGGATCATTTAAAAGTGAAGTTACGTGGGGCATACGATATAACGGAAATGTCATACTTTCAGGATCTGGTGGCCAGACGAAATATATTTGTTTATCAAAAGCGCGGTATGAGGTGTACGGTAAAGATAGTTACGGAGATAGTTGGAATGGAGCAAATTTAACTATTCAGGGCGTTGGCGGAAATCAGAAAGTATATCTGGCTGGTTGGATAGGCCCTGAAGACAATGATAACAAAAACGAAGTAAAAACATATGTTTTAATCGATAAAAATGCGGGAGTACCTGCTCCACCTGGACACGCTCATACGACACCTGCACATGCTGAACCACCTGCTCCAGCAACAGCACCTGCACACGCTCATACGACACCTGCACACGTTGAACCACCGTCGCCAACCACATTGGCTCCAACAGTAGGAGTAACGCATTCAGAAAATCCAACTGCCCCATCGTCTGGTGGATCATCAGATGGCACAGGTGGTAGTGACAATATCATACATGGACCTTCGGGTCCAGCTGGTTATTTTCATCAGCATGGTGGACCTTCTGCAAGTGGCGCTAGTGGTGGTTACATGCATGCACATTATTATGATAATAATAATATTATTCATGATTCTTATATTCATCAACGACAAAATGAATTAGTTGATGTAGTAAAACGATTGCAGAAGGAAATTGAAAATTTACAAATGCAACTTGCGGAGCCACAAAAATATATGTGTGAGGTAGCAACTAAGTTTTGTGCACCTGGAACGAAATGGATTGATGGAAATTGTGTAGCAACGTTTGATGGAATCATATCAGCCTGTGAAAATGAAAGGCCAGGGTGGGAATGGACATGTAGAACCGACAAACGTTGTACTACTTAGTTAAAATTTAAAAAAAAAATATGTGTGCGTGTGTTATTTTTTTATAAAAAAGAAAAGTTTTAAAATATCCACACATATGTACACACACTACTACGATATGTACCCTTCTCTGCTGAAAAAATTCATAAACACGATAATCCTCCTTCCAACTTGTTTTTACAACTTGCTGAAAAGTGGTATTTTTAACAATGCCATTGCTTTTAATGCAACTCGTTGATACAATGGCGGGCTTCCTGACCAGTTTTCCATACCTAGTTGTTTCGTACCAACATCCAATGTGGTTATTAAATTATTAATAACTGGCAACTCCAATATCGTTTGTCCATAATGTGTTGGTTTAGATACATCTGGACAAGCTTGATCATATTTTTTACTACCTAACTGTGTTGAATCAGCGCTTTCCAATTCTACACCATCTAGTGTTATACGATGCATTACCCTATGCATGCCGGGATAATTATTACATGCACAATGCCATACTGCACGATTATCCCACATCACTGCTGATCCTGGAGTCCATTTAAAAACAAACATATTTTCTTTTTGCACAGCATGATGATAAAGTGTTTGTAACAATTCAGCACTTTCCTCCGGCGTTTGGCCTTCAAAACATATAGTAAAACCTGGATTGACAAATAATACATTTCTACCAGACACGGGGTGTTTAATTACAACTGGGTGAACATTATCTTGAACTGCAATGTCAGGATTTTCATACATTTTTCTATCTGCATTTGTCCTGCCAAATACATGGCGAGATGAATGCACAGCTCTTAAATTACTAATTTTTTCTTTTAATTCATTTGAAAGATTATCATATGCTTTGCGCATATCAACAAATATTGTTTCTCCACCACTTTTCGGGAGTTGCCTTGCAACTAAAATACTTCCAGTTGCTGGTGCAGTATCATATGTATGATCTGCATGAAAGTTTTGTCCAATAGCTTGTTTATCTTCTGGTGATTTTGAAACTAAAGAGATTTCAGGAAAATTTTCAACATATTGAAAGAAACGATTAACATTAATAGTACCAATTTGTCTAGCAAATTGTATATGTTCCTTTTCATTAAATGCTGCATCCTTATCAATACCTCTGAAGTATACAACACCATGTTTTGCAAATTGTTGTTTAACTATATTAACGTTTTCTTGTGATAAATTAGCCAAAGTTAAATTATTCACTTCAACACCACAGGTTGGATGTACATACCATTCTGCTTTTGTATGGTCCTTTCTTTGCATTGTTGCTATTGATGACGCCATTGTTATGGTTGTGTGTGGGGGGGGGGAGAAGGGCTATGTTTGTTTTTGTTGTGTTTTGTATATATATGTTATTATGATGTACGTTGGTATATGTATTATATATTTAGTTACGTGCTTATTCTTCTTTTGTGTGTAATATTATTTTTTGTGGTTGTTTTGTTGTTGTTTTTTCAATAATGTGTAGTGTTATTATTTTTTTAAAACGTGTGCCAGGTGTGCCTGGTGCAGCCAATAGTGGGTTTTGTTGATGCTGAATCTGATAGAGTTGGACAAAGGACAAAGGCTCTGGAGTTGAAACAAAATAAGGTTTTATTTGATGCTTAATATTATACATACTAATACTCTAACTCCCAATCTAAATCGTAATTATTTGATAGTATGTGCGAATTTAGTCTCAGTACAATAAGTATATACTTTTGAAGATTATGCATAATGCCGAAATGATCTATTGAAATCAGGAATATGAAATGTAAGGAATAAATAGTAAAGTCGATTGTTTATATTAGGTCTCTTTTCCCCTTCTTCGTAATTATTTGATATAGTATTTAAGTCTCATAACAATATAAGTATATATACTTTTAGGACATACAATCGACTTTACTATTTATCCCTTACATTTCATATTCCTGATTTCGGTGTTGCGTATGCATAATGCCAGAGAGGACATAATGCCGAAATAATTACTATATATAATTATAGTCGTCCTACCTGTAATCTCCTGGTAATATAGTATTATTAGTATTTAAGTCTCATAACAATATAAGTATATATACTTTTAGGATTTAGGACATACAATCGACTTTAGATAATAAAAAATTATTTACTATTTTATAATTATATTATCGCTTCTTTCTTTTTTTTTGCAATTTTACGATCCGTTTGCCATCTTCCACGCTTACATTTTCCAGTCGGCACACAAGTTATCCCCCGTTTAACACATCTACTACAAGGAGTGTTTTTGTCGCACTTCACCTTCACGCGCCTACATTCAGTGCAGGTTCTCGGTTGCCTTTTCGGCTCTTTGAAATCTTTTTTACTGTGTATTTGCATTTCCATGTTTAGAAAACGTAAATGCGTGAGCTGCAATCGAGAAGAAAACAATAATAAACTTTAATAATTTCGAAACAATGATAAATACTACTATTAATAATATGATGAATAACTCTCTCTGTCTCGTTATGTATGTAAATATGTAAATACTATTTACCCCTCACGACACACCAATTCTAGTATAATTTTATACTATAGAATGTGCGAATTGCACAATTATTATTTGGTGTAATTTTAAAATGAGGACAATTTAGGCACAGAATTCTGTGCCTAATTTTGAATTTTACATCGGTGTACTTGGTAGTATATAAATTATGAATTTAGTATGGTAATATGATGGGGGAGTATTTTAATTTTTAATATGTTAAAAAAAATAATTCAACATAGTTAATGGCTACTTTCACTTAAAAAAAGACACATATACACATACATATCATATACAAAAGTCGTTGGTCTAATTTTTATATTTGTTGTTCCATTAGAACGTTGAAAATTAGAATTCAGCTAGTAAACAAACTTTCTGGAGATGCGGTTTTTTGGTTTTGCCTCATTCTAAATATATTTATCAGGGTGTAGAAATACATGGATCATGATATATTGGCATGATTTCCAAGTATATAGTATTAAGGATGTTGTATATATAATTTGGATTTTTAGTATAGATTTTTATATCAGTGATACGTACAAATTCCCTATTTACCTATCACTAAAGACTAAGTCATAGGTCATAGGTATCGTTGTACTATATCCACTTCATACGAGTTGTAGTTAAACCATTTAGTTGATTAACTCGACACATTAGATTCCATTCAAATGTAGTCATTACTAAATGTTTATAATCTCCTTTTTTTAAGAAATAATAACATAACTGACAGTATTCCTCATAAGTTATTCCTTCTCTGTCGAATCTGACTCGTTTTCCACTTTTCTCATCAATTTTTTGTATTCTTGTTATCCCCCCAATAATCAGACCCATTAGCTCATCAAACTCTTCAAGACCCTTCACCTTCTGCCATGCGAATATTTTCTTGAATGCACTGCGATACCCACCGTAATATTCTTTCGTGTAATTGGTACCATCTTCTTTTAACTTAGAACCAAAAAATAATTCAATTGCCTCATACCCGCTAAGCTTTAGCTTTGCAAGATTAAATTGGCATGCAATTTTTTTCGTATCTGGTAACTTCAATTTTTTTTGTAATGTGTTGGCTTGCCTCTCTGTAAGTAGAACAGACGGTTCGTTGTTGGTGCAAAACTCATGAAATTCTTTAATTTTCCGTGTGTACCCGTATAAGCTTGACGCTCCCACGTCTGCGTTTTTCCAAGTTAGGATTTAAATTATTATTTAACAATAATATTATTATTAGTATTATTAATATGAATGACTCCACCAGATCCATCTCTTTGTAGAAATAAAAAATTAAAATACGCGTATAAGAAGTATATTTAGACTTAAATAATACTCATTTTTATTTACTACTACTGCACTCATCATGAAACTTACACATATTATCATAATACGTAGGTAACGACGATGAAAAAAATCATTGTCAAGTAAAAGTGGTGTCCTTTTTTGCTGTACATTCTTATAATGGAATGCGCATTGCTAACTGTTTCTGAAGGGATGTTGTCGTTTGCATCATAGTCTGTATCATTTTTGTCGATAATAAGAGGTAGCATTGTTGTGTCGGTGATAATAGTTGTTGTGATTGGTATGGCGGTTGTTGTTACTATTGTGTCTAGGCATGTCTCTTTACAAGCATATTTTGTTTTATAGTGTATTGTATATGAACAATCTCCGCCATCATCAACAGTCCATGCAGTATCTTCTTCTGTTGTTCCACATTCAAAATGTAATGATACTTGACGTGGTGTTCCCTCAGGACAATCGCTGGGAGAACCATTTGCTAACGTTAATGCAACACCTGCTTCATTTGCAAGTGGACTCCAATTGGCCGTTGTGACTGAATCATCGTATTGGCCCAATACATAACAAACACCACCAAATGGACTTGGTTTTGTTTGTGTTACCATCCCACTCGTCACACCATCAGGATCATTTGGACACTCCGTTGGACTCGTTCCACATATATTCAAATCAAATGTATATCCATCACTTGCTGTTATCTCAAAATTTTTATTTTTTATTGTATTGAAATTGTACGTGATACCATTTACACTATTTGTATATTTGCATGAACCTCCTACTGGTACTGGTGCTGGTGCTGGCCTGCATGAACCTCCTACTGGTACTGGTGCTGGTGCTGGTGTCGATGGATTAGTATTGTTTGGATCTTTACAAGCATATTTTGTTTTATAGTGTATTGTATATGAACAATCTCCGCCATCATCAACAGTCCATGCAGTATCTTCTTCTGTTGTTCCACATTCAAAATGTAATGATACTTGACGTGGTGTTCCCTCAGGACAATCGCTGGGAGAACCATTTGCTAACGTTAATGCAACACCTGCTTCATTTGCAAGTGGACTCCAATTGGCCGTTGTGACTGAATCATCGTATTGGCCCAATACATAACAAACACCACCAAATGGACTTGGTTTTGTTTGTGTTACCATCCCACTCGTCACACCATCAGGATCATTTGGACACTCCGTTGGACTTGTTCCACATATATTCAAAGAATACGTATATCCATCACTTGCTGTTATCTCAAAATTTTTATTTTTTATTGTATTGAAATTGTACGTGATACCATTTACACTATTTGTATATTTGCATGAACTTGGTTGTGAATAACAAATTGGAAAAATAGCACTACTATATAATAATAATAGTAGAAAATAGATTACCATTCTTTATGTAGAATTATTATGATAATGATTATATGTATTTTTTTGTATGTATTTGCATATATATGTGTATATGTAGCCAGTTTCTCCAAATACAACCAACGAGACGTTTACGAAATTGTACGAAGCTGTTAACAAATATCAATACATATATACAGAAATGTAAATGTAGACATAATCAAATATAGAAATAATCAGTCACAACGCTATTAAAAATTATATCTAACAATATATATTCGTAAATTTATATATTCTATGTTGTTCTTCAACTTAATAAAAAACTCCTTTTTATTTTGTTGGGTTTGTTGCTTTTCTTCAATTTCTTTTTCTCTTTTCTCTTTTTTTTTTTTTTGTTAAAAACAAGGTTAAGGTTTTCCCCTGTAGTATTACAGTATAATGGTATGTACCTTGTAATAATAATAGGCTTGCTGTGGGCTTGCTGGGCTTGGCACAGAAATCTAAATCTAAAAATTGATTACATACATCTCTTGGTGAATTAGATACAAATGAAAGAGGAGAATTACCAACAAAATTAGTGGAACATAATGGTGAAAAATCAGCAACATATTTATCATTAAATGCATTTAAATTTTTTTTGTGCTTAGAAGCAATAGTTCATGGATTATCAACATTGAATAACATGCACTGTGCTAGAACACATTTAATAAATGAATGCATAAAATGGGCAAAAAGTGATATCAAATTGAAGGAGTTGGGATTAGACCTTTTGCATCCCTGCCGTTGAAGCAGCCGCTGTCAAAGTAAACATAAACATAATCATAGTGGTGGTATGATTGAATATGAAGAGCAAGTGAATGAGATGATCAAAATAATTACCAGAAAATATATGCGCACACATGTAAAATATGTAGATTCTAAAAGTAAGTTATATTCATATACTTTGTATTTTCGGTAATTTACCTTTCTCATTGTTGCAATACATAAAGGAACTAGTATTTTTGGTATTTAAGTTATATACCTCTATCTATCAATTGAGAAATGCTTTTCGATCCGGTGATTTCGATCGTATATGTGATATTGCATTGGATCGTAAATATAATGGTCCGAGAAGTATAAATGAGATGATACATATACATCCAGCGAGAAGACTTTATTTATTAATTGAACGATATCAAGAAGAGTTTCCAAATGGCATGCCGTTTATTGTGGCATGTGAAAAAGGACGTATGGAGGATGTACAAATGTTTGTAAAACTACATCGTTTTCATAAATATGTTAAGACAAATGGTGTGAATGAACGTGGTATGACATTAAAAGAAATGGTGAATCAAGTCGGTAGAAATAGCAGCGGTAGTCGTCGTAGCCGTGGTCGTAGTGGTAGTGATTGGACACCTTTAACAATCGCAGCAAATAAAGTATTAAAAGCTTGGTGGATACACTCCATTAGACTACGTGTATGATTATAATCATAGTGAAGTTAAACAAGAGATTATTGCACTTATACGTTCAGTAGGTGGAAAAGCGAATTATTATAATGCAAATGGTATTCGTGTAGGAGATGGTAAAGGTGATTTGAATGATGAAAATGGTAGTACGTCATCATACAACCACAAGTAAAAATATGAAAAATTGAAGATTGGAGGAAGGAAGGTACAATGTTAGCATTAACACAAGATTATAAAAAATAACAGCAGCTAAAAATAACAAAAGGTGTGTATAAAGAGAGAGGAGGAGAGAGATTTGAGAGAGATTTTTGTTTCCATATATATATATATATACGTTTAATAAATACGCGTATATTTTTATATAAAATATGAAAATTTTCTTAAAATATTCGCGCGCGTGTGTATTTTTTATATGTCGTACGAATTCGTACGTACTTTCGTTCGTACGTATTTTTATTGCTTCTCCATCATTGGCAGATATCCCATTTCAGCACCTTCTCCGCTTCTTATCGCATCACTGTAATCATTATTTGCATTTCGATTTGAATACAACGTATAGAACATACCTGCGGCGGCCACCATAGTAACGGCAAAGATTATCCAACCAAATGTACTTTCCCATGGCAATGAAAATCTATCATTGTCTTTCTTTTCCTCGACAGTTTGTGGTTCCTCGATTTTTCTTGGTGCATCTGTTGTTGGTGCTTCTTTGGGAGCTTTTGTTGGTGGAACATAATTTTTGCACACCTCATCGTCACCAAAATAGTAGCATGCGCAATCATCATCATTGCCGTCACATGGTGCAGCAATCTGGGGGCATCTTATAAAGCTAGGAATATGAGTAGAGGATGACGAGACCATAGGGCTATGCCAAAGAAAAGAATATTGATACCATGTGCTTGTTGGACAGAATGTTTGCCTGATACCAATATAATTCTGTTGCGCCGCGTCTTTATTCCTATCATATGTGCTATAAGTTACTGTGGTACTTGCCTGTGACTTTGGACAGACCAAATCTGTTGCTGTTTGTACATCATCACCATATTTTTTTTTCCAATGCCCTTTATACTCCGCGTTTCCTTGATCTCCTCCTTCGACACCAGCTATTGTAATATCTGGGCAGTACCACCTCGTCCCCCCTGTTGACCAAGACCACGGTTTCCAGTTTGTCCTCCAAGATTTCTGTGGAAGTATAACATTAAACCAATGACTCTCTCCAATTTTTTTTCCTTTTGAATATACAGGAAGTGTATTTACAGGATCATATGGCGTTACTAAAACTGCCAGTGGCATAATGTCTCCCCCTTTGTCTTTGTAGTCCCTGCAAACTGCAAATTCAATCAGGTAACCATTATTTCTTATATTTTGCAGCAATGGTCTCCGTATATCACAATCGCAGTCTTGGTCCTTCGTCCGTGGAGACAAGCAAGTATCATAAGCAGTTGCATTGGTAACAATAATAATTAAAAATATAAATTTAGCAAAAATAATATTGTTCATCATTTATATATAATACGTATATAGTGTCGTATTTTATTATCAATATTGTATATAGGTCTATCCGATTATATAAATAAACCAGCGTGTTAAAATCAATAAATGAATTTCTATTTTTGTTATTTGTTTCTAGATCTCTCTCTCTCTCACACACATCTCCCATAAATATCTTAATATAAGTATATGATACTAGTAGTGTATCCAATATTCAATATTAAAAAGTAAGCTTAAGTATGATTTAGTACCTCTGCCGTGCTAATTTAAATTCTTCTATAATTTCAGCATTTTTAGGAGAGATTTAGATTCTACACACACTCGCAAAACCCTTAAACACTAAGAACTAGAATGGCCGAGAAATGCTACCCCCTGTTATGCCTTTTGTAGTGTTAGCTAAGGGTAGGATAGCATAGACACAGCGTTAAATTATAACAAATGCTATTCCTATACTAAATCACCAAACCGAAACCCGGACTGCTGACTGGCAAAAAAACCATTTCAAAATAATTCCTTCCTCCGCCACACTAATTGCATGCTAATTATTTCAATTATTATAATATAATAATTGAAAAGAACCTAATACATCATATATATTCAATATATAGAATACATTCAAACATATCAATACAAATAGAAGACAATATATAATATTTGTATTTCATCTGTTTCATAGTAAGATATTATTATCACTCACACGTATATATATATTATATCATAGCTCAATATATACATACATATATACAAAGATCAACCATCCATATTCTTCTTCCAAAACGCATCCTTTCTTTGTTTTTTTTTTTTTTTTGATTTTTTCAAAATATTTAAAACAGAATAATGGCTGCTATTGTTCAAGATGATACGAAAAAGACGTCAGAGACGTTTGAGACACCTGTTGTCAAATCAGAATCAACCTTTTTCAAAGAAAGGGGTGAAGTATTAAAATTAATCCATGAGATTTGCAAGTCATCCATTGAAGCGCCTGTTGATAATAGTGCTATAACAGAAGATGAACAAGTGCGTGGTCCAATTGATACGGAGAAAAAAGATCAGTTGTTTAAAATTTTTGATAAATATCAAGAAGAATCTGCTATTTTAGATCCAAGTTTAAATGATATGGTAAATCCACTTATGGAATGCGTGCGTCAAGTTATTAAAAAACGAGAAATTTACATCCAAAAGAAAAATAGTAGTTCTAGATCGCCTACTGCTAAAGATGGGACTCCTGGTGGCTTTCCATATCAACGTTTTATTAGCCCAAGTTTGCATCGTATTTTTCAAATTATTTATTGCTTATGCAAAGTACGTGGTTATAAACGTGTCATTCGCCTTATGCCAGTAGAAGTACAAGACGTAGAGCCAACAATGCATATATTATTATCACAAGATCAAAATGATTACACCACATGGGAAACACGGTATGTTTTGTTATTGTGGTTATCAATGTTAGTCATGGTACCATTTGATTTAACAACTATTGATTCTACGTTAGGAAACGATAATTACAGGAACGAGGATGAAGGTTTAATACAAGGTATGGTTAGTCTATGTAAACATTACCTTGGTGATCCAGGTCCAACACGTGATGCAGCTGCCGTTTGCCTTTCAAAGTTATTAACAAGACCAGATATGGAAGCTAAATATTTAACTGAATTCTTACAATGGTCCAATTCAGTCATTAGTGGCGCTGTACAAGCCGGTATTTCCTTGGCATGGGGTCCATCCACTAGCCATATGACTGTTGGTGGTTCAGGGACAATTGTTGGTAGCAATATTAGACATAATTCTGTCAATGTAGGTGCATCTGTACCGGGTGGTCCTGGACGACGTGTATTTTTATCAACTGGTGTATTAACTACATTGGTAATGATATTTAAACATGGACATCGTGATCGACTGGAAGGTAGAATACCATTGGTAGCGGAATGCATGCATGTAGCAGCAGAGGCATTAACAACGAATAAAGCAAGTACTTTACAACGTAAATTGACTATGAAATTATCCCAACGAATCGGTTTGCAATATATGCCTCCACGTTTAGTGAAATGGAGATATCAACGAGGACAACGTTCTTTATTGGATAATTTAAGTCGTGCCGGTGTAAAAGCTGCAACGGAAGCAAAATTAGCTGAAAAGGAAGATGGCGAGGAGGAAGAGCAGGAGGAGGAGGACGATGATGATGAAGATTCCGATGATGATGTACCAGAGGAAATGGAAGAAGTTATTGAACAATTATTGATTGGTTTACGAGATAAAGATACTGTTGTACGTTGGTCAGCTGCAAAGGGTATTGGTAGAATTACAGGACGATTGCCACGTGACTTTGCTGACGATGTTGTGGGTGAAGTATTAAATTTATTTTCAGATGGTGAAGGTGATGGTGCATGGCATGGTGGTTGCTTAGCACTTGCTGAATTAGCTCGTCGTGGCCTTTTGGTACCAGAGCGCCTGCCAGAAGTAGTCCCTGTGGTTCTAAAAGCTCTTGTATATGATGTCAGGCGCGGTAGACATAGTGTTGGAAGCCATGTACGTGATGCGGCATGTTATGTCTGCTGGGCATTTGCAAGAGCATACGCGCCAGACGTTTTAAGACCACACGTATTGGATTTAAGTAGAGGGATGCTTATTACCGCTTTGTTTGATCGCGAGGTTAACTGTAGACGTGCTGCCTCTGCTGCATTTCAAGAAAATGTTGGTCGTCAAGGACATGAAAATTTTGTTCATGGAATCGAAATTATAACGAAAGCGGATTATTTTGCATTAGGTAATCGTCAACATGCATACATGGATCTAGGTCCATTTATTGCTGGTTATGATGAATATCGCCGTTCCTTAGTAGATCATTTAGCAAGTGCCAAGTTAATGCATTGGGATGTTGGTATGCGGGCATTAACGGCAGCAACGTTGGCAAAGATTGCACCGTTGGATCCTACCTATTTCGCAGAAAAAATATTACCGGATGCGATGAAACGATGTTTAAATCGTAGTGATTTGTTGATTCGTCATGGTAATACAATTTTAGTAGCAGAATTAATACTAGTATTATCAAAAATTGCAACGATTACATTAAGCCCGGATGTTATGAAAACGATTCGTAATTTAGTGCCGAAAATTGAAAAGGCACGTTTGTACCGGGGTCGTGGTGGTGAAATCATGCGCGCTGCTGCATGTAGATTGTTGGAATGCATGGCATTGGCAAAGCATGAGCTGTCAAGACGTGCACAATTGCGTATGGTTGAAACGATCGATGAATGCTTGAAACATCCAAATATTGAAATATCAGAAGCAGCTGTTGGTGCATTGAAAGCTATGACAAAGCAATATTTCGTAGTGATGCCAAAGAAAGATCCTGAAAGTGGCGAAGATACGGAATGGCAAAAAACATTAGATGAGGACATAGAACGCTTTCCAGTGAAGTATTGTGATATAATGAGGGATGATGATAATCCAGGTGCTAGAAGAGGTTATGTCCTGGGGCTTGGTGTATTGCCATATCGACGATATGCAAAATATAACCCTGACGTTTTTGAAAGAGTTTTAAGTACTATCATTGCAGCTAGTAAAGTAGGTCATCTACCGCATGAGAAAGATGCTGAAACTAGGCGAAATGCCGTTCGAGCACTTGGTGATATGTGTCATGAAAGTGCTATTGAGATGTCGGATGATCAATTAAGTCGTTTATTTGAAGCTGTTATTGGTGGTTTATATGATTATGCGGCAGATACACGTGGTGATTGCGGATCATGGGTACGAGTTAGCGCTATGAAGAGTTTACCTAAAGTTTTAAGAGCTATCATACGCCGTGATGTTGGTTTAGGCCCACATGAGGAAGGTGAAGAGAACAATATCAATAATACAAACAACAATGCTACCGTTTTGCCAGCATTAGATGAAAGAATGCCAGAAGATTTGATTAACCAGGTAAATCAATTAAATGTTACAGGCGAAAGAGAAACGGTATCAACAGGTGACAAGACTGTGTCGGATGGTAGTGATAGCAAGCGATTTTACTCTCCGCAAGTTTCCTCTAGAGTAATAGGTGGCATTTTACGCCAGTTGGCTGAAAAAATTGATTCTGTAAGAGAATGTGCAGGGGAAAATTTAGAAGATTTATTACATTGTAAAAATCCGGAAGTGAATAATATTCCATTTCGATCAGAATTAATTGAAGTTGTAAGCGCAAAACAAGAAGCACGTTATGCATTGCCGCATTTAATTTATCCGCGTGTCGTGAAAATGCTTGATGTGGATTGTTATCGCTTTGATGTAATATGTGGTCTAGTCCATTCTGCAGGTGATGTAAATGAAACTGGATCTCGTAGTGCACGTAATGCACTTTTGCAATATGGAAAAGAGAAAAGCAGAGCTGGAAAAGTTAAAGATTTGTACATTCTTGCAGACAATTTGTACAAAGTTTTAAGTGTTGGTGGACAACGTTTAATCATACCAACATTGAAATCAATTGCCATGTTATTGAAACATGGTGTTTTTGATACAATTGATCCTAGTAAAACAGAATTTTTCACAAACATGTTTGATTACGTTAAAAAATTGATACAACGCACGCGTAAACCAATGCGTTTGTTGGCTGGTTTAGAAGTTTTGCTTGGATTTTTAAATTACGATAAACCAATATGTACACAAGCTGTCGTATGCATTTTATCAATGATTGGACATCCGTATCCTATCGTACGTGCACGTTCATCGCAAGAATTATATACAGCAACATTAACATATGAAGATGTCATTATGCCTGATGATGAAGAAAAAGGTGATGAAGCAATTACATTATTAGTAGAAACAAGTTGGGCAGAATTAGATCATGAAAGTGCAGTGGAAATCCGTGATCAATTATATGGTTTGTTAGAAATTGAGAAAGATACAACCATGTCGTTTGATTTAGCACAAAGAAATGCAACGCAAAAATTTAAAGATGAAGAAAAGAAAGATACAGGTTATCAAAGTTTAGTAAATGAAATGCATGGTGGGTTGTGAGGATGGGAGAGAGATGTTAAGCTTATAAGAGAGAAGAAGAGAAAAAGTCTATTCTTTATTACGTTCGTATCATAATATATTTATACATAATAGAGTCATTAAAAAAAAAATTTCATATTTTATTTTGTTTTTGCGTCACACTTCAATATTACCTGTATGTATATAATACAAGGTACTATTTACCTGCTATAGATCGATTAATATATATATATTATATTAAATATCTATACATTATATCATTAATAAAAGTATATAAACACATATATATAAATATACAACAATCCAACACGTTCAATAATATAATAGTTTATACTAAAACAACAACACGATGGGGCAAGATATTGCAAAAGGCGATGCAAAATATTTAGATGATGAAGAAACATTTATTGAGACATATGATAAACGAACTTCATTTACAAATACTGATTTATCAAATATACGTAAAATATTTGCAGCACACGCGTTAAATGATGCACAAAGGAAAAAAAATTATCTATCACTGCAAAAATTTACACATTGTTTACTTGATATGCCAAAGAATGATTATCTTCGAAAACTATCGTTAACATCAAAATTTGATAATAAAGCCGATCAAGAAGTAAATGAGCAATATTGTAAAATATTATTTTTACTCTTATCAAAAAAAGTTGATGGTGCAAGAGGTTATGCCATTGAAGATTTTAAAAACATGAAAAAAAGAAGAATATATATAGAGGATTTCGTACTTGGCGCCAATATATTATTAAACTCAGATAATGATCACATATTGATGCAATTTATATTTGATTCAATATGCAATGATACTACAAAATATATCACGAAAAAAGATCTGAATCAATATTGCATGCGAAATCATTTCTATATAGTTTGTTGTAAAGATTTTATAAAGAAACGTAGTTTCGATAGTGCGAAAAAAATGGTTGAAAAATTAGGTAGACAAGTTGATCCAGAATTAGAAAATCGATTGAAAAAAAATATAGATGAAAAAGTTGATACAATGATAGATAGTATGGAAGGACAATATAAAGAATTAGTTAATGAAATTTTCAAACATTTTGATCAAGCAAAGGATAAGAAAATACATTTTCCTGAATTTTTTGGCGTTCTAAGTACTACCAAACAATTATTAAGTTTATTAAATCCAATTAATAAACCAGCGGAAATGTTAAAAATGGCATGTAGTGGCAATCCAAGTGAAGTCACGCATGTATATAAAGAAACTCATCATGCAATTAAAAATTCGAAACAATTAAATAAGAGATATAAACGTATGAGTGTTCGACCAGGTGATATACCAGATGATATAATAGAAGAAGCAAATGAAATGGTAGAAGAGGGAGAAGGGGAAGGAGAAGGGGGAGAAATGGAGCAATAAAATATTTTACGCGACTCGCGTATTTTAATAAAAATCAATATGATATTGAGATATACATTTTAATATTTATTTTTATCATATTTATCATAATTATGATATGGATTCACACCCATCATGCACCAACTAAATATTCTATCACATACCTTTCTAAATGACTCATATCTGTATCAAACATTTCACCATAACGTTTCAATATTAAATATACAGGTCGTTTATAATACCATTCGCTTAAATATAAATGAATTAAGTACATACATTTTTCACGCTTTTCATCTTTTGCAACATCATATACAGACATTAATTTATTATTTTTCATCTCACATATACCACCATTTTTCAATAATTCTTTTAATGTTTTTTCATTACCCCAATAAGCTGCACAATGCAAAGGTGTTGACAAATATTTATCAATAGCATTGACATGAGCACCATTTTCAATTAAATAACGTGCTATATGTTCATGGTCATTTCTAGCTGCTATATGCAGGGGCGTATACCCACGTTTATTCTTTACATTTACATCCCCTCCATTATTTAAAAATAAATCTAATAATTCAGGATAATTTTTATAAGTTGCGCGATGCAATACAGTATCGCCAGTATCACCAATTTGTCTATTTATTTTTGCACCTTTATTTACAAGTATATTTACAATGTCATTATATTTATTCCGTGTTGCAAGACCAAGTGATGTGTCGCCACTATCTTTAACCACTGAATCAACCAAAGCACCGTTTTCTAATAGTACCCTTACCATATCAACATTATTTTGCATGACACTTATGTACAAAGGAGTTTGTCCTACCATATTCCTGGAATTGATATTGTAATTATTATTATCATTATTTATTTTACACGCTTCAATGGTTTCTAATATTAATGGTAAATTATTTTCCATCGCGCCAACGTTGAACGGGTTATTCGGCCGTGGATTTATAGTGGTATTAATTATGTCAGAATCCATGCTCGTGTTTTATGTAATTCATATATATACATACATACATGTAGTGGTAACTTTATAGTGTATATGTTTTTGTATGTTTGTTGTTTGTTTGTATATGTTCATTCTTTTTCTATGAATAATCATCAAATTGCTGGATTGATTCTCCCTCTTTACACATAGTGTGAGAGCGATATACGTAAAAAAAATAATAATACAAAATCTGATAGGGGGATGTGTATATTATCTTCGAATACAATGCTATATAGATGCTATTTTTTAAAATCAATAGTGTATCGTTTTAATTAGTGACAGGATCGAGAGCGAATACAATGCTATTTAAAAAAATCAATATATATATAGTGTATCGTTTTAATTAGTGACAGGATCGATCGAGCGAATACAATGCTATTTAAAAAAAATCAATATTGTATCGTTTTAATTAGTGACAGGATCGAGCGAATACAATGCTATATTTAAAAAAAATCAATATAGGTATCGTTTTAATTAGTGAGAGGATCGAGCGAATACAATGCTATTTAAAAAAATCAATATAGGTATCGTTTTAATTAGTGACAGCGGATCGAGGAGCGGAGCGAGTAGCTATCATATGAACCGTTCGTAATTAAATCGTATCAATATACCCATCTAGATGGATTAAACACGGCATGTTGCAACCTTGCAACCAGCACATCGTTTCATTTTTTTTTGAATACTTTCCAAATCTTGCGCATGTTTTCATGTTTTACGAAATAATAATTAAATTGTACTCTGTAATTAATAATGTGCCTGGGTTCTCTACACATCTACATCATGGATATTTCCTTGCCATCTTCCCATTCACCAAACACATAACCATCAGCCCTAGAAGTTTTACCTTTTCCATGTTTCTTGCCATCTTTCCATTCACCATCATACATGTTTCCATTAGAATCAGTAAATTTACCTTTTCCATGTATTTTGTCATCTTTCCATTCACCATCATACACAGGGGGTATAGGCCAAATCCGAGGATTAAAAGTAAATTTACCTTTTCCATGTTTCTTGTCATCTTTCCATTCACCATTATACGTGCCAAATATAGAAGTATATGTACCTTTTCCATGTTTCTTGCCATCTTTCCATTCACCATTATGCATGTCTCCATTAGCCCAAGAAAAACCTTTTCCATGTTTCTTGCCATCTATCCATTCACCATCATATGAACTACCATTAGCCCAAAAAAATTTACCTTTTCCATGTTTTTTGCCATCTTTCCATTCACCATCATACACGTCACCATTAGCCCAAGAAGAATTCCATTTACCTTTTCCATGTTTCTTGCCATCTTTCCATTCACCATCATACGAACTACCATTAGCCCATCCAAAATTAAGATCGGATATCGTTGTTTCGTTTTCGTCATCACCCGTTGCAATTATATCTTTCTTGGAACACGATGGTAAAATACGAGTAGCAACCGAGTAAATCAAGTAGCAACAACAAGTAGCAACCGAGTAAATCAGGTGAATTACAACAAGGTGAATTACAAAAATGAAAATACTAACCCAATTTCGTAATCCTAACTTTTCGAATATAGCATCTTTACAAACCCACGAAATCAGTGCAACTATGAAAGCATATAAAAATTGTTGTATTATTGTTTGAAATTTTTTTATTTTGTTCAAAATATCCGTCAGTGTAAATAAATTTACTTTAAATATAGCGATATAAATATTGCCAATAACATTATAAAGCATTATTAACGGCAAACCACAAATTGTGAACACCAAAAACCGACATATAGAATATATGCACGACATATATAGATTAATAAAGACCTGGAAATTATAAATGAAACCATAAATGAAACCAATAGTGAATATTAAGCCCAACCCTATCTTGAAGGTGAGAAGTAAAACCCAGGAAACCCAATTTGCCACAGAGTGGGTAGTAGGAAACACTCCTACATCTGCAAACTTTTGAAGAATTGTTTCATCAGATGTTCGATCAACCTTAGAGTTGCACGATATATAACCGAAGCAAGTTCCCCCACGAGGATTTGCACCTGCTTGAAGCAACAGTTCTGTCACCTCTGGTGATTTCGCCATTGCAAGTGGAGATTTCTGGATACTCCAAAACAAATTAGAACCTAAGTTAGGGTTTGCGCCTTTGTCAAGCAACAATTTAATCACCTCTGGCGGAGCATCATCCATCAAGGCCTGATTCAATACGGAGCACCAACCAAAAATTCCAACACTCGCTGGCTTGTTCACTTCAGCGTCATGATCGAGTAATAAGTTTAACATCTCCAAGCGGGTATTGCCTCGCTTAAGCATAACTGCTTGAATTAATGGCGTTGTTTTAAACAGTGAAAAATAAGCATCAAATCCATAATTTGGATTTGAACCTGCTGCAAGAAGCAGTTGAACAATTTTTGTGTTCTGTCTCTCGATGGCCAACAATAGCGGGTTCGAAGTGTAAAGCGTTCCACCTAAAAAGGTAAACGCAGGATACTCGAGGTCTGTTCTGTTGTCTTTCACGAGTATTGATACGCCTTCACTATTGCCACTCTGTACGGCCACACCGAGCGGAGAAACCGTTCCAAGCACTCCGTTTGGTCCCCAACTAAAACCGCTATTCACATCGACATCGGGATTTCTTAACTCTTTTTCTAACATAGTCACATCATACAATGATCTCGCTGCGGAAGCAACGGGGGTGATGTAGTAACCAACGTTTTTTAAAATTCCCCTACCGCTCCCATACCACCTGATATGATTTTCTATTTCCGTTTCTACATGCACTGCGTATACGAAGATATAAAAAATAAAACCCATCATCAACATAGAAAGAAGAAAATATTTGCAAGTAAAACCTATGAATTTCTTTACACAGGGACCCTCTTCCCACTCACTGCTCATTAGTAATGGGACGGTGAACACCCTCGTGCCATCCGGCTCGAGATAGGGAAATCGTATGTCCAAATTTAACCGGTTGGTAAGTTTTCCACCAGGAGGAGGAGGCGAGCCACCTTTCTTTATATTGCTCGGTATGTATTGTAGGATTTCCACTTCCTGCATAATTGTTTTGTTTATTTTTAGATAAAGGAAGTAGTAGAAGTATTGATTATTGTGTGAAGTATGTGCTTTTTAATTATTCCAGTATTCCGGTATTATATAATCAATAAATTTATATTATGTAGATATATATTTATTCTCATTTCTAATTAGATGCGATTCTTATATGGAACCTACATGTGCACATTTATTAATAAAATAATTTTAATTCTTCGTCGGAATGAATATATATTTATATTTATCCTTGTAAAATTATAAGATTTATAGGAGGAGGATTATTGTTCGTGGAATTTCAAAACCGGGTATAATTTAAGTGCTAATTTAGTATACTATTTTATATATATTTGATAGAGAGGTATTGGATATTACACAAACAATCGGATATTCTTAGTATATTCATCAAAATAACTATTGGATATTTTTGGATTTTTTGTAATATCCAAGATCTTCCTATCAAATATATATAAATTAGTATACTAAATTAGTACCAGGTTGCAAAAAGTGCAGGGTAGTATAAAAATATCCACAATATAATAATGTTGGTTGACCATGATATTCGTATGTAAAATCATAGTAGATGTCCTTTTAACATGAAAGGAAAAGTGTCAGAGCCTCTCTGGCCGACCCGAATTAAAATCTCTATCGATTTTAGAAAAATGATTTTTTAGATTTAGATTGGCACATTGTTAATTGTGTGTTAAGTGCTTAAAAATAAATTTTATATTCGTATTATAGAGTGTATATTCCTCTCTGTGCTGTATATTACGAATCGTAAATATTTTAAACACCATCAACTTCAATCTCTTCCATTTTAGCAACAACATTCGACATTAATTTTTTTGGAAACAAATCCACAACGACAGGCTTATTCAACCCATGTACGACACGATCGCCACTGCATGATGAAGCATTTACAAATAATGTATTTTTATATTTTCGACCACCGTAACAATGATGAACATGACCAAATGCATGTAAGGAAGGCTTTGCATAATTTGCAATTTGATCTAATAAATACCAATCCCCTATATGTCCGACAGGTTCTAAATCTAACACACCATAGGGTGGTCCATGTGTTATTACCACATCTAAATTTGATTCAAGATTTTCTTCCCAAAAATTTTTAATAAATTTTAATGAACGTCCAAATGCTTCAGCTCTATACGCGCATCCACGCCGAGGTCGATATGGTGCACCCCAAATTTTCAAATTACATACCTCGATAACTTTTGATCCATCCAACCACTTTGCATTTTTGAGGGTCACAGATGGTGTCGCTGTTCCTCCATTATCCAATAAAACTTCATGATTTCCACAACAAACATATGTATGCTTGAATTTATCAGACTGTGTACCAAGCCAAGCATCAAATTCTTCGATATTTACAACTGTACAACGTTTATAATTTGGAACAAAGTCTCCACAATGAATCAAAATATATCCATCTGGTAATTCTCCTAACTCTTCATGCCTACCATGTGTATCACTTATCAATACAACTCGAACATATTTATTATGAATCAAATTTCCACTGCTAATTTTTACGGGTAAATTTAAATTTACTACAGTTATTTCTTCCGGTACTTTTGTACCAACTGGTGCTTGAGGGACAAAACAACAAAAGCATCCAAATGGGCAACAGCTGGAAAAGTAACTCAACCACCCCATCCTGTGTGTTTTACATAGACAACAATGTACCGAAAAAAAACGTATAAAACTATCTTTCTTTATTTTGTTGTTGTTGATATATTCCCTTTATATTATATCATCATGAAGAAGAAATAGAAACTATAAGTATGGTTGCTATGATATCGAATTAAGGATATTGCTGTTTCATATTCCTCGTATGAAATATATTATTGGAATACCTGGTTCGTGCGTATGTGCGTACGGCATTTTATATCGACACAGACTATATTATTAGCATGAAAGCAGCATTAATAATAACCTAATCAGTACCCCAAACATTAGTACAGAGGTATCAGGATAGCCAGATATAGCACATAGTAAATATATGTACACATGCCAGATGACATGCATAACCAATCCTTGATTGATGCATTTGATGCTTCCATATCCACTCTTATTGGACAGCATCAGTATCAGTATTGGCCATTGTCATCACTAAAGATGTTGAAATTATTGCCAAACATTTTAAAACACACTTTCAAAACGCGATGCAGGAAAAACCACCATTCTGTGTTACTTTCTGTTCCTCCATGCCCAATGGCACCCAAGTGGATATTATGATTACCATCTTGCATTATATATGTATATAGCTTACCCAATGAATCTCTTTCACCAAGGGGTTTTGTAGATGCAGCATCACAAATACCATTTGGTATTAAAAATTTTAATGATCTTGTACTGGTATACAATTTTGCTAATTTACATATTCCATGTGATGTTATTTCCATCCAATCAATACAATTTTCATCAAAAAATGATTTCCAAAATGGATTTGTCACAACTTTTTCACTGTTTTCATTTTGTTTGACTTCAAATACCTGGTTTTGTATATATGTCATTAATTTGTTTGTATCTGATCTTCCGGGCCGCTACCAAACGCTTGATGTTTATCAGTAATATACTTTTTTGTGTTATCATTATTATTAAGAATTGTTACTAAACTTCGAGTTTTGATTTTTGGGTCCTCTTTTAAATGATTATTGATATGTTTAACAAGTGCTTTAGCGCTAGTTAAACAATTCCTACTAATCCGATCGAACTCCACGCCATGATTGCATGGTGTAAAAGATTTTAATATGTATACATCCTCATATTTATGCCATAATATTTTGCCGTTGCAATCAGCATGTGATCGATCAATACATTGGGCCGCTGTCTTTGTGCTTTTTGGCACAACCCATTTCCAACCATTTGCTTTAACCATTTCTTTAACTTTAAATTGTACCTGTGGAACGTCAACCACATCCAATTCATGTATGTTCCATTCTTTGTAATCCTTCAATATAGCTTTTGCTGCCTTTATTCGTTCTAGTTTTTTAGCTTCTTTCTCCTTTTGATAATAATTTTTGTTCTGTGTTACCCTATTTTTTTTTTTTAATGGCGATGACATTGGTGATGACATTCTCCAACTAATGTGTTGCTAGAGGCTGTTGTTGTAAAAACAAGTATATATGCAGCTATTTTATGATTAAAATGTATTCCAAAGGAGATTTAATTCAAATATTTTGGCATGTTAATTCATTTTGTTTCAAGAATGTATATTGTTTACAAAAAAAATGGTATATTGTTTACAATGATACATGTAAATCATAATTATTATTGCACATGTATCAAAAAAGTAGATTTCAAATAGATAGTTATCACGTGCATATTAATTATTTGAGGGTTCTATATTTTTGACACCTACTCGTTTTTAAAAATCACGTTTTTACCCTGTATTTATATGCTAATATGTATGTAGTCACTTTTCACTACTACCCCACTATATTTTGTCAATATATTATACAATATATACTGTATTTTTAACTAAATTAGTACTATAATATAGCTAAAATAGACTGTTTTTCAGACAATTTCGGTATATTTTTACAGTTATCTAAAAATTATTTCATATACTATAGACTACTATAATTTATACTACTGAAGATATAGGCAAAATGTCTTACAAAATGCCCACTTTTAGAAAATTTTGTATATTATATATGGCAGCCAAAAAGATCAGACCAGCCATTTTACACATAGGATAAATTTTTCTATATTTTGTCAATATATTATACAATATACTGTATTTTTAACTAAATTAGTACTGTAATATAGCTAAAATATACTGTTTTTCAGACAATTTCGGTATATTTTTACAGTTTATCTAAAAATTATTACATATACTATAGACTACTATATTTATACTACTGAAGATATAGGACAAAAGTCTTACAAAATGCCCAACTTTAGAAAAAACTATCTTTTGGGTTATAATTTTTTAGATAATATAATTAATAAAAAATTGATAATTGGTAGGTGGTGCGCGATTAGCATTTAGGTTGCATTATCGGATGTTTATACAGATTTATGTACATAGATTTATCATCATTGTTGAATAAATGATATACATATAAACGTAATAGTAATAACCAAAACGAACGATGGAGGAATTGAGGAAATATATAACCAACCATAAAGATGGATACGTATCATCAAAAGTTGTAGTGAAAAATGGACCAATTGGACGTGGATTGTTTACGTTGGACAAAATATATAAAAATGAATTAGTCTTTTCAATACCAAATGATATTTTAATATCACAATCAAATGGCTTGGAAATATTAAAAGAATATAAATATAATTTTGATAAATTACATGTAAAGTTACCATCAGAGTCGTATCTTGCCATATATCTAGCATTTCATTTGAATAATATGAAAAAAAAGTTTAATAAAACACCATATACAACAACACTTCCAACTTTAAAGGAGGCATATTCTTTTTTTCCTTTATTTTGGAATTCAACAAAATTAAAAGAAGCGATAGATATGAATGAATTTTTTGTAAAAAATGAACGAAATGTAAATAACGATTATAATGTAATACAAAAACATGTAAAATTATTGCAAAAAGAGTTAAAACAAGAATATGAAGACATTAAATTAGGATTTACAATAATAGATAATCCATTATTCACATTAGAAGAATATATATATGGTTGGTCTATGGTTAATTCTCGAAATTTTTTTGTACAAAATTCAGCATATATAAATGGTGGTAGAGCCGTATTAGTTCCATTTGGTGATTTAATGAATCATGGTGGTAACAACGATGAAAAATTACAATGGAAATTCAATGAAGAAAAAAATACATTAGATTTCATTTCTTGTAAAGATATCATATATGAAATGGAAGAATTATTGATCAATTATTCTGGAGAATATTCTGGTGTGGAGCCATTAAAACAATTTCCTCCATTTCATTTTTTTATTTTTTATGGATTCTTGGAGGAGCAACAACCATTATTGATTGAACAAAGTAAATTGTAGAGATAGAGTGTGGTAAAAGAGACTAGAGAGTGTGTGTGGAGAGAAAAGTATGTGTTTAATATTATAGAGATAAATGTGACGTAGTGTTTATTACTTTCTTTTTTTTGAATACGAAGTATATCTCATAAAAATGCACAGCAGTACGTTAATTATATTTACGCGCGTATGTATTACAAAAATATTATTGTTAAGCAACAAATTTTACTATTTCAACTATTATATTCAAAATCACTTCCAATATATTTGATGTATCATCTTGTTGATAACTATTCTTCGTATCATCAAATGAAGAAGAATACGAAGAGTCCATAGAATCATCGATGTAGCTATTTATATTATTCTTAGCACCACCCATTTGATAGTCTAAAGCTTCTTCTTCCGTTTTTAAATGAGCTGATACGGAAAAAGATGAAATATGTTTTCGCTTATTTCCCCAAACATGAAGACAAACATGTGACAAGTCATCAATCTTTACAATTACAACTTCGTCACTATAACTATAGGAATATCCAATATTATCACTCCATATATTTTTTACATCACAATTAGTTATGATAAGGTCAGCATCATCAATCCGTTCGTCTCGTGGCCTAAGTTGGACAAGCAACACAACAGATTCAGTCGTACCGTCATGTTCATTAACTACATGCCTTTCATCAAACCTAGGCAATTCAACTTCTTGCTCCCATAATTCTTGATATGGAACTTTTCCATGAAATTCTAATCCATGGCAAGTAAATAATATGGCAATATATAAAATGAAAAATGTAATGTACAATGATGATAAGAAGTGCATGTTTGATAAATTAGTATACATATATGTATTATTGTTAATTCTTTTTTCTGGTGTTGAGAAATTTGTATTATTGTGTGTGTGTTTATTATTATTTAATTTTCTATTACTGTATATATTATTATTAGAATATTAATTGGTTCTTTTCCCCAAAGAGGTCTAATTGAAAACTTCTCAAAGGATTATGAAACTTGTGTGTTGGTCTTTAGGGAGAGTGTATTGTGTATTTTAACCACACGGTGTCGTATTGCTCTTGTGTAAATTTTTAATTCATATTATATTAAATATATATATATTTTTACTGTTCACTACTACGATGTGACAACAACTTTTCCTCTTCATGTTTCTTCTTCTTCTCGTCTTTTTCTTCTTTTGTTGTTTTCAAATCATACAAAACAGTTTGTATGCTATGTGAATGAATTATTGGAATGTGGACATATTTATCATTAACATTGATTTGATAATGTTCCAAATGGTTATCTTGAGTATTGACGATTACCATAACTAAAACGTTGTCAGGTGTAACAAAACTTGTAAATTTCAATCCTGTTTCTGTATCATTTGTCATGCTTACCCTTACAGATCCACGTGGGATAAAACGACTGAAATGTGCCATGATCCAAAATGTATCACGATATTCCAATGTTTGTTTTTTTGTATCAGCAAGAATTGGTGCATCGCAATGTCCAACGAGTGGTGTGCAAAATTCATTATTGGTAGGACCAATACACGTCGGGCCACCTTTTGAATCTAACAACACATTCCATTCAATCCATCCTTCTGTATTTTCATTTAAATCACCGATAATATCAACAGCATATTTCTGCGCCTCCTTCCAAGGCGATGTGCCAATAGTTTGACGTCCAGGTGCTTCTAACGTTGCTTCAGTTGCCATCAACGATAAATTAGGATGTTTCTCATTTAATGCTTTTAAATATTGATAATTGTTCAAATTATCACCATACCAATGAAACGCAACTCCATCGATGTATTTATAATCCCCGCCGGCTGCTTCGATAATAGCATCCACTCTGGTTAATATTGGCACATCGTGAAACTTTTGACCGTCATGTACAAAAATTTTTACATCAGGATGATCTTTTCGTATTTGTGGACCTAAATAATTAAGTAAATATTCCCCTTCCCCTGTTCCATTGAAATTACATGCTGGATACGCAACTGGAAACATATGATCAGCACTATCTGGTTCATTTTGTATCGTCATCATTGATATATTTATACCTTGCTTTTTATATTCTGTTAAATATTTTGAAAAGTACAAAGCATATGATTTATACATTTTTGGATCATCAAGCATACCTGGTTTTGCGGAATTTCTCATATATCCTTTATTAGCCAACCACGCCCTTTTCATCCATCCAGGAGGTGACCATGAACTAGATAAAAATTCTAATTTATCTGACGTCTCTGCCGCTTTTTTTTGCGCTTGGTGTATTAATGGAATAATTAATTCCGTATCATGTTTAATAGTGAAATTTTCTTGATCAAAATCATTTGGTTTCTCATTGTAATTATACACATCAACAGAAAAATCTGTACCACCAACTGTTAAACGTGCTAAATTATATTTTTGACCGGTTTCTCCCCACATTGCTTCTAAAACTTCTTCCTGTAACTTGGAATTCAATTGGGAAAATACATGTGCAACAGAATCTGTAAAGGCACCACCAAAACCTTTAAGTGTTTGATATTTTGTATCCAAATCAACCTTTAACGTCATACGATCTGCTTTTTTTGTATCAGAAATATTATATACGTATTTTGCTAAACGATCTGGATGATCTTTTGACGGTATAGTTTCAGCAGTTTGTATCAATGTAACTGATGTTGCAGCAGCAGCTGCGCCACAAAGCACCGCAAGCAGGAAAACAGTTGCTGTGAATTTCATGTTCTGTTTTGTTGGATATATAAACTTGTTTCTCGTTACTTTCTGATATACCTTGTACTTTTTTTTGTGTTCAACTTGTTCTAAATGATGCTTGGTTATTTATCTATCCCGTATCTCTTATTGTTTCTTTTCTAATTGTTATGTATCCCGGTATCTATTTGATATGTATATGTATATATCTTTACAACAATTTTATATTATTTTTTTCGAAAAAATGTGTAAAAAATAACACAGCACACTATTAAAAAAACAATCCATCTCAACCAGGTAAATCTGATGATATAGTTGAATGAGCTGAAATTAAATATATACTGAAGACGGGAACTGGGTGGCGGCAGGCTGGCAGGCACATAGCATTGTATTTTTTGAAGTGCTATTCTCATGCTATTTGGTTTAAGGTTTTTACACCAAAAAAACTCTGCTGAAATTTTTTTTTATTTATTATTTTTTTTTTTATATTTTTATTTTAAATATATAAAAAAGATATGTGATGTAATAGCGGAGATACAAAATTCTTTTCATGCATCAGTATCATATTATTGTTTCGTATTGTATATTTATTTATTTGTATTTATATGTAATCATGTCTACGTCAATGGATGATATATCTGATTTGGAAAAATATGCCATTCCGGATGCGGTGAAACAATATTATGAAGAATTTGATAAACATGCAAAAAAGCAATTTGAACAATGTAAATGGTATCAAAATGTAAAGCATGAACCAGAAGGTTGGACAAAAGTGCCAATGAAACAAAGAGAATCTAGTGGTGGTCAAATGCATTATCTTATGGGGCGTACATCACCATTTCATTGTGAATTAATGATATCAAAAGATAGGCAACGCATTTTAATGGCTGTATATTTTGGACCGTATACCTCGAATGGTAGAAATAGTTTAGGCACAGGACAAGGTGGTGCCCAAGCAAGTGTTTTTGATTTTTTATGTGCTATGACTTGTGCAAGTGCACAACCAAAACCTGCTCCCACTGGCACATTAACAACACGTATGAAAGCACCCGCAAGACCTGTGCCAGGCGTTTTCAGAGCTGAAGCTTGGTTAGAAAAAATTGTTGGTCGTAAAATAACAATCAAAGCAACTTTATCAAATGGTGACACAGGTCAAATTTTTTCAGAAGCAGAAGCTACTCACATAATTGTGAAGCAACATCCATCATTCACGTCTAAAAGCAAAATGTAAAAATATTAAAAAGGACAAGTGTATATAAATTCGGATTAAAATATATACACACTGGCACGAAAGTTGTTGTGTATAAAGCTTATAAATATTTTACTCTACGAAAACATATATTTCTAAATAAAACACACATAAATGTCTTTTTATTCTAATTCTATATTTTCATTTTTTTCAATCGACAATTTGCCACCTTGAACCATAAAGTCATATATTGAGGGCATATTGCTGTGGATTTCATCCAAGTCACCTTTCAAGTGATTTGCCAGCTCCAGAGATTCGTGTGATTTTTGCATCCATTTTACACTCCATTCTTTATAATGACCAACTTTAATCTCATATAACATTTTCATTTTTTCCAAGGATTCATTATTTCTCTGTTCTATTGTATATTGTAACCACTTCTTATAGCCCATTGACATACTTTTATGTTTAAATGTTTTTACTACACGATGGACTAATGATCGAGCATTTTTAGTTTCTGATACATATTCTATCCAACGTCGTAGTGTTCTTGTTACAGTTATATTTTTCATACGATAAATAAATTTTTGTACAATCAATCGATTATGTTTTTTCTTACGACTATTAAATATCCATGTATTAAATAATTTCATCAATTTCTTATTTTGCCATACTTTTACAAATCGTGTACATATTGCTTTTTGATGTTTTTCTTTTACCATATATGCTTTGGAATTTATACACCATCGAGCATTTTTAGTTTCTGATACATATTCCATCCAACGTCGTAGTGTTCTTGATATAGTTATATTTTTCATACGATAAATAAATTTTTGTACAATCAATCGATTATGTTTTTTCTTACGACTATTAAATATCCATCACCTGAAAACAGTAATGGATGGTTATCAGTAGCATCACAACGCAGTGAAAATTTTAAAAAGGTAAAAAGTGAACTTCAGGACAAATTTGAAGATATAAAGGATGATTATGAAATTAGCCAGAACACATTGCTACAACAAGCGACATTTACTGACAGGAAACTTACAGAAATCGACATTTTAAAAGAACAAATTAAAAAATTAGAAAAAGAAAAAGAGGAACAAAAAAAATTGACAAGCGAGCTTCTAAATGAACTAAACAAGGTCAAAAAGCTTGAAGGAAGAGAGTAAAAAATTATATTTCCCCCCCCGCATATTTTACAAAAAATGTTACTCGTATTTTTTGTCAAATTTTAGATTTTATCTCCACACGCACACACTAAAAACAATACATCTCTCTGAAAATTACCAAATCTTGTTGCAACACTTCTCTTCAATACAAACGATATCCTACTTTCACATATGGACTACTTTTTATTTGACTCGGTAAAAAGGATACATGATCTAAATGTGAATATGTTCGACTTCCTTTGATCCTATGCAAATGAGATGTACGGATAGTCAACGATGGGGAGGACACATGAATATTTTGATCACGTAATAAATGTATGAAAGAATTATCCGCACCAACTTTACCAAAATAAAAATTAGCATTTGATGTATTGAAAATAAATGGTATGGGCATGATCCATGCGTCTTGGCTATCACTTCTTATATTTATTTTTTTAATTGATTCTACATCACCAGGCGTTCCATTTAAACATTCATAACGTAATAATGCATAGCATTTTTTATTTAAATATGTTTCATCATTAATTGCTACTTTGGAATTATATGCAATAAATTTTAGCGAATCGTCGAAATAGATATCTACATTTGCAATTATCATATATCCTTCTGCTATGTGTTTTTGACCATAATCAATTGCATGTTTAAATGTTGCACGTTCACCAATAAGTTGATTTACTAATTTAAGTTCCAAGTTGTCAATACAATCTTTCTTCTTCTTTTTCATCGACGTAAGCATGCAAAATTTTCTCATTTCCTTTAGCACATTTTCAAAATGTCCTTTTTCTTCTGTCAAAA